>PVKN010039536.1:0-10869 GCA_004027915.1 Capromys pilorides | reverse complement strand
TTTAAATTTATTTTTTAGTTTCAAAACACATTAGCAGTACATTTGCAATATTTGACACATTGCATATTGTGGCCCTTACAGTAGTTATACAGAGCAGAGTGTAGACATGTTAAATTTTCTAATCGACATTGGTAAGGAAAGAAAGCAACAAAAAAGAAAAGAGAAGAAAAAGTTTTCTTCTCTTTGAACTAAGAGGAAGTTGTATATATAGTCCAATGTTCCATAATTGCAGTGGGTTACTGGTGAAACTGGCAATGTTGAAGGCTGTTGATTTAAGCCTCTTACAGCTCATCATACTAATCTAGCTCTGCGTTTTATGCCTGGTAGTTAAGCTTTGCTGCTGGGTGATTGAGGGCAAGTTAAAGCACGACCTGTTTAACAAAACTTTCTTCTTTTGTATTTTCCAAGGTCAAATCTCCTCAGGATTAACTTTGGAACCATATACAGTGCTCTGTAGAATTGTTGTCAGTGTCAGCCATTGGGACGAGTCACAGTCATTGCTTGACCAGTTTGCTCTCTGTGAAAGCCTGAGAGAATGTTTTCTCTCTAGGTGACTCTCCCTAGACATACTATACTTCATTTATCCCTTTCCTCTGAGGTCCCATAATCTCCTTGAACAGAACATTTGGGAAACCACTGAGTTATAGGATGTTACAGCACAGGTTCTCTTATGTTCTGAGTCCTCACTGACCTTAAAGGGCTAGAGCCAAAATGATGGCTATCTTCGCAGCCCTTCTTTTTCTCCGATTTTTTGTCTGTTAACTTGCATTCTCTACTCTCCAGCAGAGAAGTTTCGTAACACTATTACTCTATAACATAGATAATTAAGCTTAACATTGCTATCTTTCTGAATATCAAACATCTTACACTTAGCATGAAATTGGTATTTTCTTTCAATCATTGATATTCTAATAAATCTCTATAGAATGTGATAAAAGCAGTTGCACATTTTTATACAGACATTTAGTAATCTGAGGATGTACAAAATTATAGCCTGTCCAGCCTATGGCATTTTGCCTAGTCTCTTATTCTCAATTAATACCCTGTTTGGTTTTTTTGTTAACCAACCATTTACTTGAGAGAGAGTATAATAGTAACTGAGTTCACATTAGAAGCAGTACACATCTAAAAGTCCAAAATGACACAAATTCCAAGCGTAGTTTTAGTGTTGCATGTTGCTATCATCAATGTGAGAAACCTTTTGAAGATTCTTAGGACCAGTATCTAATTCATCCTGTGAACATAAATGCATGGTTTTCTCCTGCTATGTTTCCTCTTTTCTGCTTCCAGTCATTTTGTTGTTTAATTCATAAGTCTTTGATTTCCACTCAGCTGTGTTATGCCTTTCCATTTTTATTTCTTCTTTAGATTTCTTACACTAGGGTGACTATACGTTATTTACAAATGTAGGTCTGGTTTATTTCACTTATGAGTGTATGTTCAATATACATCCATTTATATACGAAATCTTTCAGTTTATCATTCTTTATAGCTGAGTAATATTCCATTGTGTAAAAATGCCACCACATCTTTTTCAACCATTCTTCAAATGATGGGCATTTTGATTGTTTCCAAGATTTGGCTATTACAAATTGGGCTGCTATAAACATAGGTGCACAGATATTGCTATGGTGTGATACTTTCAGTTCTTCTGGGAAAATTCCCAGTAGGGGGATAGCTGGATTGAATGGGAACTCTCAGAAATTTTTAAGTCTAAGAAATGTAACAAATTATGTTAATGTACCCTCCTTTTCTCTTTTATTGTTCAGGTATGACATAAAATCAGAAAAGACCATAAGTCATAAGTAAAATACTTCAGTAATGCTTCACAAGAGGTATACTCATGGAGCTGGCACCCATAGAACATAACAAGGATTTTCCACCCCTGTAGCCCCTCCCACCCACAGCCTTTCCCTGGAGGAATGTAACAGTCTGCCCCTTTATGATTTTCACGTAAAGGTGATCACACATGTGCAATGTTTGTGAGTAGTGTCTTCAATGTACCTTGCTGAAATTTGTCTGTTGTGGCACATAGGTGCAATTTATTTTCCTGACTGTATCATATTCTATTGAATGAATACAGTATTATTATAGATAACTAGATTAGGTAGAAACGTTATAGGCAGTCAGACAGGGTTGGGCCCTCCAGGAAGTCAATACAACAGATAAAACAACTGTGGCTGGAGGCACATCTGTTGGAGGCCAGGCCTCGAGATAAAGACAGAATGACCAGGCTGAAGACAAGTGATAACACCTGGTCAATGAAGTTTACATAGATATTAGTGGGGGTTGGGGAGCTAGCTCAGTGGAATAAGTGCTTGCCTGGCAAGCACAAAGTCCTGAGTTCGATTCCTGGTATCGCCAAAAAAAAAAAAGCCACATTAAATAGACATTAGTTGCCTTCTCTGAATATAGCACATGTTCAGCCTAAAATACATACAGGACCATATCTAACATAAAATAAAATAAAATAAAAACTAAAGCCGTGTGCTATATTCAGAGACATTGCATCTGTGCAGTAAGAATGAAGATTTAACTGTCACTTAATTCAGGCAAATAGGGCAGACAGGCAAATGGCTTACTCTAGAGTATGTTCCCCTGTGGGGTGGAGACCACTTGATGTACTAAGCCATGCCCTTCAGCCATCTACATTTATTAAATCAGCTAGCGCAAGGGCAAGACTCTGCACTGCTTTTGATGTGTAGATAGCCTCGAATGTCTTATTTGCTTATAAATACAGAAGTTGTAGTTATAATGATGTTTAGTGTTTCCGGAAAGCCCTTTTATTCTTTAAATCATATTACAAATGACAAATTAATTAAACTCTATCCCCACCCCAGGGAAGAAAGAAATTATTTTAAACTCAGAATCTGAAATCCAACATATGAACCAACTGGCTTTAAGCCACAGAGTAAACTTCAAGCCTGCAACTTGGCCCCAGCACACATCAAAGGAAACCATTAATAGCCTACCTAACAAAAACTGTTGCCATTCTCTTTTTCCTTCCAAAAATAAAGGGAAGAGGCAGGGCCAAACTTTCAAGAAATTGCTAGATTTCTTTTCCTACCTCTAGGATTGAAACAGAAAAATAGCCCACACTGGGACCCGTTCCTCTCCAAGGACCTGGTCCCCAAGCCCTTCCAACAGTTAAAGCTATGTTCTCATCTTTTCCTGTCTTTTAGCCATAATATTATAGCAGTTTCTGTACCTTGACATGCCCCTTCCTCCCTTTCCTGCACGAGCTGCTTCACAGCCCTCTGTTATCTCACTTCTCACCAGCCAAAGCCACCTAGACATATAAAGTTGTAAACCTGTCACTTTTAAGTAACTGTCTTTGTCTTGCTCATGGTTTCCTGTCACAAACTCTATATAGCTACTCTCATAACACAGACTTGGGACTCAGAATTTGGAGGGTGGAACTCTTCTGGGCCAGCCAGCTCTCAAGGCTTGGATCTCTCTGTTCTCTAAAGTACCCTCGTGTTTCCTGGGCCATCAGTAAAATTCAAAATTGGTGTACCAAGATTTCAACTTCAGTAGAGTTCTGATTTGTTTTCCTATCATAAAAATGAGAATTCATCAATGTCGTAGTCAGGAATTTACAAGGGGAAACAATATAGTGCAGGGCACTTAATTTGAAAGATTATAAAAGTAACTAAAAGACTCCTATGCAAGGAGTGCCGGAAATCTATCCACACAAAGATCGGAAGAATGTAGATGAGGGACTCGATCCCATGGCAATGTCCTGCATGAGTCCAACTGAAGAACTAGAGTCCACATCAATGCCCCCTACAAGTCCAGATCGAGGCCAAGAACCCACATAGTGTTTTATGCAGGCCTCTGTCAAAGATTTGTGCTGGCAAAGCCTAAAGGTCAGAGGTGGAAGCTAGAAATCTTTGCCAGCAGCATGAAGGATCTGTGCTAGCAGGCTGGCATATCTGCACTGGAGACAGGAAGCAACACTCAAAGTAAAGGCCAGATCTCCCCCAAAGGGTACCATAGTTCCTTCAACAATGAGAACAGTGGACATCCATGTTGGGGAAAATCATCGGGACAAGTTCCCCAGGAGAACCAACAGCAGCCGGTGACATCAGGGGCTCCCACCAGTTTCTATGCTTCCTCCCCTCCAGTTCCACCTCTTATGCTGCTGGCAACAATCCTCAGGTGGGCCTCCCACACTCAGCACCATGCTAGTTCTGCTTAGCTGGGTGTTATAAGTTGCCCACCAGCTGGCAACCAACCGCCATCAAGAAACATGACTAAGACAAAATTACCACGAACAGGTAAAAATATAGAGAATGATAAAATTTAGTGAGGTCCAAAAGAAATTCAAAGGTTAAATTCCAAGTGAATATCTGCAGAAGTTGTTCCACATCATTATTCTGCTGTGATATAAAGTTTCTTTCTTCCAGTGTGAATACAGAAGTTATAGTGAAAATTACCGGACAAATATAGCAGAAAATACCTCTGCCAGTCAGTACGCTTCAGTCTGTGGGTTGCCCAAGTTCCTGTTCAAGATCCACTTGTTCCTGTCCTTAGAAACAGCTGATCACTATAATGTACTTTGTAGAACAATCCCCAATTGACAAGCCATTCTGCCTCTGTACTTCCTGCTTGCTTATCCAAGATAAGCCCCAGGTCACTTGAGATCAGGGTCTGATATTCTGGGAATGATCCCAATCAGTACCCGTAGATGTAAGTAAACCTGCCTCCAAATGCTAGGTGTCATTCCAGGTTTTTTATTGCTTGCCATTACACTAGTAAAATAAAGCTGGTCTAAATTTCTCTCTTAATTTTTTTAGCCACAAAACTCTTGACAAGGGAAAATATTTGCCTTCAAATGACTACTGACCAATTCAGGTAGCTCCGGTAGAACAACAGGGCTAAGGAAACCACTTGCCTTCACCCATTTGAGTTTGGGAAGCACCCTACGGCCATTCCTCCTTCAGGAAATAATGTAACAAAAACCCAAGAAATCTTTGAAGCTCTAGGCAAGAGCATATGGTATTGGATCTCTGACTTGACCTCCAGTCACCTTTCCTCTACTTGGACCTTATTAAGGAAGCATAAATATGCATTTCAAACATATAATTAAAATCAGAGTGAATTCTGAGCATGGTGAAAGCCTCTGTGCTGACTCGGCACCCTGACCATGATTTGTACCCGTCTTACCTAGAAACTCTATAGGAGGAACCCAGGCTGGGATGCAAATCCTTTAAATTCTCAAAGCCTTATTTATATGTGTTCAGTGCCTTTCACTTTCCTGTCATCCTGACACCACTTCCCTGCTACTTCCATATTTGTTGTCAGCATAGACGTGTTCTGTTCATATCTTCCCAAGCTCTTGAAATTTCTTAAATGTCTCTGCTTTTCACTGGCCACGGCCCATCATGTACAAGAGCCCAGACTCCATCTGCTGGATCCAGCCACAGTAGCACAGGTCCTGGTTAAAAATCAGGTTGTGAGGTTCCTTTAGAAAACAGCTACGATGGAAACAGTGCAGTTTAATTCTATATTTGTCTTCGAATATTAACTGGTGACTTATGATACTATCTTAACAGGTGATATTTAAGGAAACAGAAATTATGTCTTTTTCAGTGCAATATCCCCTTAGTTCTTCTAGAAATGTCCTCCTTAAAAGGCTTGCTCATGATCTCTGTCCTCCCCTCACCGCTTCTTTTCTATCAAATGAAAAGAAATGATGAATGTGATCATTACGCATATCTAAAATGTACAATAAAATGTAATCTAAAACAAGGAAATAGCTATTTAAATATAAAAATGTAATCACCAGTATGGTAAGTGACTATGAACTGAAAAATGAACTTGTGGTCTGGAAGATTTCACCATTGGTGATGGCAAAATATGAAGTTTGGCTCACAAGTGCAAAAGATTCATCAAAGTACATCACTTAAATGGTATAAAACAATGATGTAATATTAAAGGCAGAACGCAGTAAGTAAAGAAGAAAAGTTGACAAAGCATCATAAAGTTAAAAAGAGAGATTTTTTTAGGTTTCTGCAATTACATAATAAATAACCAGAATTAAACATAGATATAGAAAATTAAGTATATTTATAAGGGAGGGAATTGCTCAAGCATATTTTTAAGGTCGAGAATTATTTAGTTGAAAAAGTCATTTTTAAGAAGTGAATTAGTGATATATTTTCCAGCTCATGAAAGGCTGGAGAAGTTTCCATTTCTCCCAAAAAGTGATATAGGTCCTATGATATAAGACCTTAAAATAATCCAAATAGCATAGAGATATCTCTTAATGTGCTAGATGTCTGGTTTGTGAGGTTGTGGTCTCTAAAACTAAAGAATGAATTATAAGAACAATGGAGGTTGGAGCATAAGACTGGATCCAGCAGACCCATCCCTTAATTTTCTACTGTAAATTTGTATGCTAGTATTATAGTAGCCAGCTGTGCAACTCACTACCATTCCCTGGGGGATCCAGGAAGCAAACTGTGTATTTACCCATTTGGTATATTGAAGAGCAAGAAATGGGCATGTGTGCAACAGTGGCAGCATGGGACTTGTACCCATCTTATGTTCTGTCTAACTGGTTTTGCATATGTTTACCCAAACATCATGAGAGTCTGACAAACCCACACACCTCCAGGATTTGTTTTTGCTTTTCTAAGCAAAGGTGTTTTTATTTTATTTTTCTAGTAGAAATAGCCGACTTCAGTACAATGGCATATGAAAAATCTGATTTTTAAGTTTTGGAAGAAGTCAAAAGTGAATCATCAGATTATTTGTGCATACAAGATAAAAATGACCCATTTGGGTAAAATACATGCTGTCATAACAGAAGAGTGATGTGGGTGTACAATCATGATGGATTTGACATTGACCATCTGAGCCAAAGTTCCTGTGACAGTAAAATGGAGCAAGAATCAACTGATACAGACACAGAGGATGCAGAACTCCTTGATTTGAAGAAAACAGCAATGTGAATACATATTTGAGTATTCAAAATGTTGAGCAATGACACACCGCCAAATGAAACGATGCAATGTTCCAGAACTAAATCTGAAAAATATAGTGATGGTCACGGCAGGAGTGAAATGTATTGGACAGAGTGACAACACTGCCATTCAATGCTAGAAATTGTAACAGAAAGAATGCTACAAGGTGCTGTAAAAAATATAAAGGCATAAATGCAAGTAAAACATTCTATATGCACCAATGGCCATATTCTAAAATGTATTTATTATCACACCTCACTAGCTGAACTGAAAGCACTCATAAGTCTACAGGACTTAGCAAGGTGATTGCAGGTATGTAAAAATCTTATAGAAAACAAATAGGTCAAAATATGACATAAAAATGCAAAGACGTATGATTTCATTTTTTTTTTTTTTTTTTTTTTTTTTTTTTTTTTTTTTTTTTTTTTTTTTTTGGTCTTTCTGAGACATGGTTTCACTACACAGTTGAGGCTGTGCCTGAGCTTGCTTTCTCACTTTGTAACCCATCGTGGCCTCAAACTTACAGCAATCCTTCTACCTCAGCCTCCCAAGTGCTAGGATTATAGAAGTGCTTCACTATGATTTCAATTTAGACATTTACCCTAAAACTCTACCACCAGGTCCTTATTCACACAGTAATAAACCAAATGATGTTGTGGACCAACTTGTTGATCCCATCTCTCAACCTGATTGGAATGTGACATTGGACAACTGGTTTACCAGTTTCCAACTGATGTTACATTTGCTAAACAGCACACAAGTTCATCAGCACAAAAACTACATGGGGGCAAAGCAGAAATTCCAAATGAAATGTTGCAATTTCAAGACAGAGAATTACAGAATACCAACTTTGGATTTCAGGAACATATAGCATTGGTTTCTGGTCTCATATATGGCAAAGAAAAACAAGTTGATATCACTGATGTCAATGTTATACTGTGATGGAGATGTCAATAGGGAAACCTCAACAAAATGGAAGCTTGAGATGGAAACTTTCTACAACACCAAAGGTAGGGAAATGTTGTTGATGCAGCAACTATGCTGTTATTTGAAACACAAAGCTTTGGTCAATGGTTGTGTTTTACTCAGTCCTAAACATGTGACATAAATATTTTGATAGTTTACAAAGAAAATAACAAGTGCACAATATCACAGAGAAATTTTCTTAGAGGATTGGGACTGGAGTTCATAAAAGATCATTTACAACAGAGGAAAAACAAATGTTTCTGCTCAAGGAATTATGCAAAAAAATTATGGAGCACACTGGTGAGCTGACAGGTGAACAGGCAAGCACAGCATCACAAAGACCTACTACAGCAATAGGAAAACTATAAAGATGTCAAGTGGGCCCTACAAGAAAGTACAGGAAAGCAAAATATAGTGTGATCAGCGTAAGTGATACTCGTATACAAAATGTGCAGTTGTCAAGTGTGAAGACTGCCTTGAGTGTGACAGTTGAATCAAAGCTTGTATTTGTGGTAGACTCATTGTAGTTGATATGAGTTTTTATTTTTGATGTTATCTTTTCAGTTTTGTAAGCAAATACACAGCTGATGTGAAAATGTTGATGTCTATTCTAAGCACTCATTACATATCTGACATTTTATTTTACTGATATCTTGTTTCCCTACTAAGTGCATGTTGTATAATATAGTAGGAAGCTCCTGACAACAGGAAGAGAAGAGATGTGACAAGACTGCCACATAGGAAACGAAAGCTAAGAATGTGTGCTGTCAGTATAAGTGAGACATGTGCATGGAACATGAAGTTGTCATCTGTGAAAACTTCCTTGAGTGTAACAGTGAAGCAAAGCTTATTTTTTATGGTAGAGTTCCATTGGTATCCTCATTATAGCTCATATAAGAATTTACTTCTGTTGCTATCTTTGGGTTGTTTTGTTTTGTTGTTTAATGTATTTGGTTGTTACAGGGTCTCACTACACAGCTTGGACTCATGATCCTCCTGCTTTCAGCCTCCCCAGTGCTGGAATTATAGGCCTGTGCCACTATACTCTGACTCTGGCCCACTCAGCCCGCCCTGGCTCAGCCCATCCTGCCTCAGCCTGCCCTGGGGATGGGGCTGGTGTGGCATGTGGTGCCAGGGATAGAACCGCTGTGCCTGCACTTGCCTAAGTAGGCCCCTTAGTCCACTGAGATATCTCCACAGCCCCATCTTAAGGTTTTTGCAGGCAAGTATACACACAGTTGATGGAAAAATGTTAATGTATATTCTAAATACACAATATATATTAAGAATTTAATAATTTGTTTTATTGATATTTTATGTTCCTATTAACAATGCTCTGTATAATATAGTAAGAACCTCCTAAAAAAAACATAGTAAGACTACTGAGTGATCAAGCGTGCCCTACAAAAAGCTAGGAAAAGGCTGGGGACATAGCTCAGTGGCATACACACCTGCCTAGCAAGTACAAGGTCCTGAGTTCAACCTCTGGTACTGAAAAAAAAAAAAAAAAAACTCTATTGTTTTGGGCCAGTGATATAGCTCAGCAGACTACAAGCCTGTTTAGGCAAGCATAGGGACCGGGGTTTGATCCCTGATATTACACCTTGCACTAGCCCCGCCCCCAGGCCTGCTGAACTGGCTACTGAGTCCAGGAGTGGTGGCACATGCCTATAATATCAGTGCTGGGGAGGCTAAAAACAGGAGGATCATTGTGAGTCCAAGCTGCACAGTGAGACTCTGTATCAAAAAAAAGAAAAAAAGCCAAAAAAGCAGAAGACTTCCCATGCTGTCAGAGTCAATGTTGCCTGTGCATGCAATGTGCTGTTCTCATGTGTGCAGACTGCCATGTGTGTGATAAGTGAAGCATATTTTTTGGAGAGTGCCACTGGTTTTCAGTGAAGTTCATATGGGAATTTATTTCTCATATTCTTTTTTAGACTTTGTACACCAAAAACCAGTCTATGTTTAAAATTTTGATGCCTTCAAATAAACACTCAACAAATGTTAAAAACTCAATGTTTTATTCTCATGATTTTTCCTATTAAGTAATCATTGTCTAATGTAATTAAAGTCATAAAATTAAAATTAATAATTAATTGATATATTTTAAAAAATAAACATAGATCTAATAAACTCATATTTATGTCCTTAAAGTCTTTGCCATAGCATTTTAACTCTAAGTATTTCCTGAGAGATAGAAAGCTCCTAAGAAGAACAGCAGGGAGTCCTAAATGGGTGGCCCTAGGAGCCCACTTCTCAAGAGAGTTTTATAGAGTAAAACCTTGAAGAGAGGGAGATATAAGGTGGTTGGTACAAAATTATAGTTAACTAATAAGACTGCAAGTGTAGTTGCTTAAGTACTATTGATCCAATGGGGAGTCACAAGGTAAATATGAGATGGGACAAAACTATGGTCAACCAAAAAGAGTAAAAGGATAGTCACTTGAGTAATATTGATGAACTGGGGATCAAATTGGGAAGCAGGTCACATCGCAAGAGTATATGTGGTAGACAAGGACTCTTTTGGAAGGGAGGGGGTAAAGGAGTTTTTGATCTTCTACTCAAGGTGATTGATCTTTATTTAAAATATCTGTCACTGCTGTTCATCTCTCTGAGAAGTATGTGGGCGTAGTCCTTCCTCTTTGTTCTAAGGCCTGGCCAGGGGATGTGCCTACAGCCACAGTTGTCGCTTACACTGACCTCTTGAGGGCCTAGCCCTCTCTCACTGCCTATAATATTTCTAAATAATTTAGCTCTATGTATTAAAACCTGGTCATTCTCTCATGCCCTACCATATCCTCATCTCAGTAAGTGATCTACCCATTTCTGTACATTATAAACCTCACTGTCATTATTAGTTTCTTCCTTTCTCTTCATTGCTTTCCATAATCCATCACAAAACATGGTCCTTCCTACCTCCAATGTGTGTGTG
>PVKN010039535.1:0-10870 GCA_004027915.1 Capromys pilorides | reverse complement strand
TATAGATCTCATCTGCCATCTACTAGTTCCTCTATTATACCATATATTGAAAATTTTAAACATTACCTATAATATCTGCAGTTTACATTTTTACCTAAATTATAAATCCTGAGCATGTTCCATATCAATACATGCAGCAACTTTCTTGTAAGTAGATGCATAGTGTTTCATTACAAGAAACTGTTGCACTGCTATTTTCTCATTAAAATGAATTTAAAAAAGAACATTTACTGTATATTCTTAAAACTCAAACTCAGTATCTACACTTGAGGCATTTTTCTGAGGATATGTCTCTCAACGCTCTAGTGGGGACAGAGATATCAGACAACATCCATCCACTGTGAAATTACTCACACTTCTCAACTCAAAGGCAGGCTGCTCTGCGTGTTTTGTACGCCTTATCTCAACCCTTACTAATTCTGCTATGTTAATATTGGTGTTACTATAACTCACTGTTTTATGTACCCAGGGTAGGGTGCTCTCTTGAATTGCAGAAACCCTGAATACTTAATCCAGTCAATCAATTATACATGCTTATCATATGCATTTCATAGATGAATTAGCTGACTTATATATTCTGTTCCTAAGATGAAAAAACCATTCACAGGCATACCCAATACCTGCTAAAGAAAGCTTCGTTTGGCTTCTGACCAAAAATGAATACTCCATTTTCAGATAGATAGTCTCTATCAATAGATACTAAGTCTCTGAGAGCCAGGCCCCTCACCTGAGGGCAGGAAGAGGAAGAAGAAAGAAACTTGGGTGCTAATACCAAGGAAAACATGCTCATTCCTCAGATAAATGTGGACAGGTAAGTAAACATTTGCTAGCAAAGGAGATCTAAAGTACACTATGAAGGGGGGCTGGAGAGATAGCTCCGTGGCACAAGTGCCTGCCTGGCAAGTGAAAGGTTGTGAGTTTGAACCCCAGTCCCACCAAAAAAAAACAAAATAAATAAATAAATAAATAAAGTACACTATGAGATCTCTACAAAGTTTAAAAGGGAAAGACTGAATCTTTTTCTTTGTCCTCTTTCCACTTAACCTGGAATTCGGACGTGATAATTAGAGCCTAATTAGTCATTTTAAACTCTAAGGATTGAGTTAGAAAAAGAGGGAGTTCTCAGGTTTGGGCCTGTCAAACCTACTCTACCAGTTTCACTTAAATCTTTATATTTTACATACATAAGAAAGAAATAAACCTATTTTGTGATATACTCAATCTTGATACAGCTACTCACAGGAAGTAGGACCAGCTCCACACATTTGTAGTGCTCTAACAATGGAAATGTTGTCTAAGGTTTTCTTACTAAAGAAGAAATATTATAAAGACTCAGTATTATTAAATCATTACTAGCAAAGGAGACCTCATCTGCACATTTCCCAGAATTTAGACCTTGGTTGTGGTAGTTTCCATTAAGAGTCTTTCTATTCTAGGGCTGGGGAGATAGCTCCATGGCACAAATGCCTGCCTGACAAGTACAAGGTCATGAGTTTGAACCCTGGTCCCACACACACACAAAAAAAAGAGTCTTTCTCTTCTAACAGGGTGTGGTAGTGCATACCTATACTCCCAGGATTCCTGGAAGCTCAGGCAAGGAGACTGAAAATTCCACTCCAGCCTGGGCAATTAGCAGCATACCAAGACCTTATCACAAATAAATAAATAAATACCATACATACATACATACATACTATAAGTGACTATTTCAAAAGGGCTGGGGATGTAGTTCAGTGTGAAGGCCCTGAGTTTACTCTCCAGTATTATCACAAACTTTTCTGTTCAAAGTTAAACATTCTGCATTGAATGCATTACTGATAAAACATGATCAAGTGGCAGGTATATATTAATACTGAAACATTACTCAATTAAATCTTAGGAATTCTTCAAGTTACATGTTCTTCTTACTCTCATTTTGCTGATAAAGAACTGAAAGATGTTTTCACAGCTGATACAGTGTGGAGGCAGAATTCAAACACAAGATTACTTGCTTTTTCTTTACCTACCTTACCACCATATTATTCTTTTCTAAAGATTTACAGACTAAAACAAATAATTCTTTCCAAAATGCCAGCTAAAATTTACAGATGGCTATGTCCATTTTACAGATTTATCAACAAAAAGGTAGTGATTTTCAACATGTACTTAATTAATGAAACTGTTGCTCAGATATCCAATATATATGTTCAAGTACCAATTTCAACTTTAAGTAAACTCATCTCTTTCATGAAGATAAAGCTCTCTGTAGGAAAAGATACAAGTCCAACTCCCAGTCTTAATGAACACCTGGCAGGACTTCAGAGAAACAAAGGGCAGCTGGGAAGTCTACCTTTTAAACTTTGCCCTGAACTTTCTCCTAGGGCTGTTCAAATACTCAGATTTCAGGAAAAAGTGTCTGGAAGCAAGGTTTAGTCCCTTCAAGCTAACTGTTCACATAATCAGAATACATTATTATTAGGAACAAAAAACTTTCAAAACTATAATTCTGCTTACATTGTAGGCACTTGTAACAGGCATTTTTATATAATTTAATCCATTTCGCTTTCACAACTTTATGAGTCAGGTAGTATTATCCCATTCTGCAGATGAAGAAACACAAGATCACAGAGGTTAAAGAATTTGCTCAAGGTAATATAATTAAGAAATGGTTACTGGCATTCAAACAGTGCTTTTCAAATTCCAAAGCTCATTTTCTCTCTATCATGACTGGTGATCAGATACTGGTAGATGTACAGACAGATCACATAAGAACACTGTTATTAAGAAGCTCAACAACCTGTAATGAGGTACAAATAAACTTCAAATCCTAAATTACCACCTACCCCCCCTACATATATATATATGCCTATATATACATATATGTATATATACACACACACACATATACATATATAATCAGCTAACATTGAGGAGAACCAGAGAAACTGCATACCAGGGGAGAAATTTTTTGGGGGACATGATGTCTGAGCAAACTAGGAAAGATATGAGCAATAAGCCAAAAGAAGAACCAGACAATTTTTCAAGCAGAGAGAACTTGTAAGTTGGAGAAAGCCCGTGTGGTCTTAGGAATGACAAGGAGCTGGGTGAAGTTAGCAAATCGGACCTCAACAAATGTATGTGCTAAATAAATATGAAAACGGAGGACATGAAAGAGTGGTGTCTGTGAGGATAGGTGTGGGCAATGGGGAACCACCAAAATTTTAGCATAAGGAAGTCGACTAAAATAATTAGGATTTTAGAGATTAACAGAATTAACTAACAGCAAGGTGAAGAACCAGTTGATGGGGCTTGAGTTATGCAGGGTCACCTGACAGAAGCCTTTAGATGTTATCTAACTAATAAAGCAGGAGTATCTCAAAGCAGGATAGGACAATCTGGAGGAGGCTAAGAAGAGCATCTACAAAGCTACAATTAAAGACTTACTGAGATTTATTTATTTATATTAGTACAAGTTTGCATTCCTTGTGAGGAGTTGGTACATGTACATAATACAATATAAAATCCCTTGTTATCCCCTTTCCCTCCCCTCCTTTTTTCCTCTATCTCCTTATATCCTATTATCTTTTATTTTGTTATCATTTGGGTTTCTCATATTTAAAAACCACAAGGTATTTAAGCTATGTTTGACTTATTTCAATAGCATGACCGTCTCAAGATCCCCTATACGTATCCCCTACAAACAATTTCAGTTTATCTTTCTGTATGGCAGAGTACTACTTTATTGTATGTAAGTACCACATGGTCTCATCCACTCATCTTTTGATGGACACATAGGCCACTTCTAAGATTTAGCTATTATGAATTGTGCTGCTACAAACATGGGTATACACATATCACTGTAATACAATGTCTTTAACTCTTTTGGGAGATACCTGGAAGGGGAATAGCTGGGTCAAATGGAATCTCTAGTTTTAGTTTTGGGAGCAATCTACATACTAATTTCCATAGCGGTTGTACTTACATTCCCACCAACTATGTAGAAGTTAAGGAGATTATAGAGATAAGGAAGGCTAGGGTGTTTGATAAATGAGTAACAGCGCTGTGCACCAGATGATAACCAATTCGAGAACATATGGGGGGATGTGGTATATTTAGTTCTGAACAAAGAGAATGTACTGTAACACGGCACATACTGCCCCTGTAGGGGTAGGTGGGAGAAGGGGCAGGATGGCAGACAGGCAATGATAGATCAACGCCACGGCAGTCAGGCAGAAAGCCAAGAAAGGGAGAGGACAGCTGTAGGAGTGACAAAAGCAGTAATGAGCAAGCCAGGCAGGAGATATCTGACAAGCATAAGAGGCAGGAGTAGGTAGGTGTTGAGCAGGAAACAGATTCAGCCACTAAGGGAGAGTGGAGAATGAGCAGCACACTGAAGAGCCGCCAACGTTAGAAAACAGCCTCAAAAACTGCTCAAAAACTTCTGAGGAAGTCCCAGAACACTAGAAATCTTGGGAAAGGCAATGTAATGGTGAAATACCAAAGAAAGACAAGAATACCTTCCACATTATTAGCGGGACTCAGAGGCCTTGGAAAGCACCTCACTTCCACACAAGAAATTCCAGAAAATGACTATGGACCTCTAAGATTATAAAAGATTCTTTGGGGTTAAACAGGGACTGGGGACTGGGGACTGAACTGAGGTCCTTTGCACTAAGCCATATCTTCAGCCCTCTCCTTTATAAAAATATCTTGAGACTGTTTCTGCCTTAGTGTCCTGAGTGCTGGGATTACAGACTTGAATACAAATATTTATAAAACTCCGGCCTAGCATTTTAGCAAAACTTAAGCTGTTAGTCCCCATATTTTATTAGATACAGGCAGACAATAACTTCTGTGACTTTGACATTAATCAATACTGACTCTCATCAAAAAGGAAAGTTGTTCATGTCTTCAGAGTTCCTGCTGAGCTAAACATAGTCAGTATCCAGTGTATACTCTATGAAAGAGGCCATGAGACCAGCATGGGGGAGGGAGGGTAGCTTAATTCTTTACAATGCCTGTGGAGAGTCTGGCAGTGATGAAAGCCTAGAAAACTCATGAAAGGCCCTTTTATAACCAGGGTGAATGTAGACCACAAAAGCAAAGTCAGATGACCTACTTAAAGCTTTGCTTTTACTCATGAGAATTCATTCTCATTCCACATTAGTCTCTTTCTAGAAAAAGAAAACTTTACATAATAATCAGAAAGTTACGACACAGGAAGCATAACTCCACTGATTTCTAATTTCTATCAAATATCAGCTGAAGTCCTAGGAACTCTGGCCAAAGACAGAAATTACTTATAGGGCTCTGAGAGGCATGCTTATTTATCTCAGCGTAACAATGTGTTTGTTGATTGCTGGGCTTGGAGAAAATTTTAATTCTATAATCCATCCATGAGACTAGAAATTCAGTCTAGTAACATCATGACAGGAAAAGATTTCTTGCTATCTTTCTGGAATGCACATAAAGCAAATGGATGATAAACCTGACTTGGAAGGACAGTGTATGTTTTTCAAAGCAGTGAAATGCTTATTTGCTCTTTTATTCAGTTAAGTTCCTCATCTTGTACCAGGCTGTGAAAGCAAAGGAAAAAAACAGTTCCTACCATTAAGAAGTGCATATCTCAGGCATTGTCTCATCTCTTTTTCTCTCATTGCAAAGAACACTTCAGCTATTTAATGAAATCATTCAGGAGATGAAAATGAATGTGGCTTTTCTTCATTTTGATTAATTTAGTTTTTCCTTTAAATAGAGAAACACAGTAATTCTTATCTCATCTTGGGTTTAGGTAGAGGTTACTGGGGATTGAATACAGGGCCTTCTGCATGTTGACCTAAATCCCCAGCACTCATTTTTCAATTATTAAAAGTTTATCTGAGCTGTTCTCATTCTGCTAACTCAACAGATACTTGTAGAATGCCTGCAACAGGTGTCCATATATGCAAATATTTGTGAAGAATACAAATAAATCTGACACAGTCTCTCTCATACTCTTCCTTTGTACCCTATTTCCATGTCTGTCCCCTTCTTGCTTCCCTCCTTCTGTTTTACCTTGAATGAATAATCAGATAACTAGTCTGAGATCAGAGAGTTGACTCCAGAACTCAGATTCATCAATATCTAACTCATAATTTTTTCTAAAGGGAAATGACAGAAAAATGGAGAGGGACAATAATATGCTACAGCTTCATTAATATAGCTCATAATCCATCTTAAATCTCTTCCCTAGTGCCAGGGAGATAGCTCAGTAGAATAAGCGCCCACTTGGCAAACACAAGGTCCTGAATTCAATTCCCAGTGCTGCCCCCTCCCCAAAAAAAACCCCTCTTCCCCTTTGTTTCCCACATACTTTTTTGGTTGTAATTTAATTTTCATGCAGGCAATTGCTTCTGCCTAGCTGTTTCTGCTTCTTGTTCTCTTTCATCAGCTAGGTTTTAGCTTAAATAAAACCTTCCCAAGTCACTTATGGGAGAACCATTCTCTCCTCTGAGAGAATATTCAGTCCAAATATTACCAGACAACTTACTTACTGCTTTAACTGAACTTATTAATTACATATATATTTACCTGTTAATCATTTCACTGTGCTCCATATAGGCCACACACCAGGTGTGTTCTGCTTGTAGGACATACGCAGCATTTATCAATGTGCCCTACACATAATAGGTAATAGACTGAAGTTGACCAGGGACATCAGTCCTGTTTAAAATCACCTCTGTCTCTGAAATTGGACTAAAATGATTCAAGATCTCTCTGTAAGGCCAGTAGAAAAAGATATACTAAGTCAACTTATTTCTACCAACAATATTTAAAATACAGCAGCTAGCACATGAGAAAACAATGTGAGGATTAGTAGAAAACAGACAAGAGCAATCCCAATCCCACAGTACGAAGAATTTCAGCCAAGAATCGGCAATAACAGAAAAAATATGGGCCAAATAGTAACTCCAGAATTTATACAATAACTGATATGAAGATTGTTATGGTTTATGTCTAGTTGTCCCCCCAAAGCCTCATGCAATCATGGGGCAGAGACTTCTAGAGTTTGAGACTTGGGTAATGATCCACTGGGATTATGTGTTTTAGTACTGATGGGATTATGGGTCTGAGTACTGCTGGGACTACTTGACTCTTGATCCACTGGGATTATGTGTTTTAGTACTGATGGGGTTATCGGTCTGAGTACGGCTGGGATTACTGGTGTGGCCTAAGGTGGATAAGCTAAGGCAGAGAGCGTGAATGTAATATAAAGAGAAACAGAGACAGCTGGCGGCTGTTGCTTTCTGCTCCCTGGTTGCTCCATTGCCTCTGTCACCATATTGTTGCTGTTCTGCCGCCATGAACTAGATGTTCTCTGCCCTGCTCCACTCAGCCTTGGGCCAGCTGAATATGGACTGAAACCTCCAGTAACTGTGAGCTAAATAAATGTTTCCTTCCTTCATTTTGAGTGTTGGGTATTTGTCCCAGCAATAAGTAATGAGTAACTAAGACAAAGATCTCAATGGATGGATTTAAGAACAGATAAAATACAGCTGAGAAAGAATTAGTAAACTTAAAAATAAATCAAAGGAAATATCTATAATGAATCAGAGAAAAACAAAATATTAAAAACAAGAAGACAAAAGGTAAAGAGGATCCAGTTAGCTAATCTAACCTATATCTTACTTGATTTCCTAAAAAATGAAAACTATAATACAGAAGATATATTCAGCAATGACTGAAAACTCTCCAAAAATGACAAAAGACCATATACAGGTACAAATTCTCTACAATGAATACAATCATTATGTATATCTAAAATGTATCAATAAAATCTGATTGGGGGAAAAAAACCCAAAATTGACAAAATAATCAAATCACAGATTTAAGAAGTCCTAAGAACCTCTAAGCAGGTAAATAAAAAGGAAACATGTGTCCAGTTATAACATAGTAAAGCTTTCAAAAACCAAGTATTATTTTGTTTTAAAATTTTAAGGCATTTAGGAAGGAGGAGGAGGAGGTGGACAAAGGGAAGGAGATATGGAGGACTAGGGAGGAGAGAGGGGAAGGGGGTTACCAAAACCAAAAAAAAATAGTGGTGAACTGCAAAGATGACTACAAAAATTCCCACCCCTGTGCATGTACTTTTTATAGTGAAACACAGCCATATTTCCTATAGAGAGGTGAAATTTATTTCCCTATCCCTTTAATCTGAGCCAGCAATGTGACTTTATCTATTTATTCTTTGGAAACACTGTTGTCAGAATGTGAGAAGTCTTGACTCACTTTCTCACATCAATGGAGATTCCCAAGCAATAGCTGAAGACCAACTACAGACACTTGCTTAAGACAGTATCAGTCCCAGATAAACCATTAACTACAGTTGCATCAATGACTAGTCAAAACCAACAGATGAATCAGATAACCCAGCATAGATGGCTAATTCACAGAACTGTGAATTAGATGGTTTATGTTAAACTATTAAACTAGGGAATGTTTTGTTATTTGTTATTAAACTAGGGAACGTTTACAATAGAAAATGGATACAGAAATAATTTTCTTCAAAGAAAAACAATTAGGCTAACAGCTGGTCACAATACTGCTAACTTTACAATGGCCACACAACATCATTATTTCAGGGGCAGGATACTAAGGAGAAGACATGTATCATCCAAAGACTGATCTTCTGCTAAAGAGATGAGTGTTTTCAGTTGTACACAGGACGTTTCTATGATATTATGTAGAAATATGATCTGTGGGGCTGGTGAGATGACTCAGTGGTCTAAAGCACTTGCTTAGGCAAGCTTAGGCAACCACAGGGACCACAGTTCGATCCCTGGCACCACATGCTGCACCAGTCCCACCCCAAGGCAGGCTGAGCCAGCCATAAAAAAAAAAAAAAAAAATATGGTTTGTTATTATCTCAGAAATGAAACATAAAGAGATGCATGCTTATAATCTCAGCTACTAAGGAAGGAGAATTCCAAGTTCAAGGTGAGGCTGGGCAACTTAAGACTTATCTCAAGATAAAAAAAACATAGCAAAGTGAATGCTGGTTGGTGGCACATACCTGTAATCCCAGCATTCAGGAGACTGAGGAGGATCACTGAAAGTTTGAGTTCAATGAGGTCAAAGCCAACCTGAACTACACAATAAGACCATTCTTAAAAAAACCCAATAACTCAAAAAAGAAAAACAAAACAAGAAGAGTTGGGGATACAGTTCAATGGTAGAGCACCCCTAGGTTTAAATCCCAGTATGACAGACAGACAGATGCATGCATGCATACATACATAGACAAGACAGACAGACAGATATTGGTGCCTGGCTGACAAGGGGGTGGGTTGTAATGGTTAATTCTGTGTCAGCTTGCCTGGGTTGCAGTGTCTAGACATTTGGCTAAACATTATTCTGGATGTGCCTTATGAGGGTATTTTCAGTCAGATTTATATTCAAACTGGTGAAGGGTGCTAGGGAGATAGCTCAGTAGTGTAAGCATCTGCCTGGCAGGTGCAAGGTCCTGAGTTCAGTTCTCTAGTACCAGAAAAAAAAAAAAAAAAAAAGAAGAAAGAAAAGAAAAACAAATTCTATATTTAAATTGGTGAACTTTGAGTAAAGTAAATTGCTGTTTGGGAAGTTGAATGTCTGAAAAAACAATAAAAGGCTGACTTTGCAAGAGGTAATAAGACTGCTTCTGGAGCTGAACTGTAACTCGTATCTGAATCTCCCACCTACAGGCCTCTCAAATCATAATTCAACTCATTAAAATAAATCCATATTTAAATATATACAGATGGACTCCAACTTAATAATGGTTCAACTTAAAGATTTTTTCAGCTTTACAATGGTGAGAAATGCAAGCAGGCCCAGGGGCTCAGGGTTTGATCTCTGGACCTGCTGTGCTGGCCCCGCCCCCAGGGCAAACACTGAGATGACAATTGAGACTGGGCATGGTGGTGAAAGACTATAATTCTAGCTCTCGGGAGGCTATAAACAGGCAGATCACTACGAATCTGAATCCGATCTACTAGTGACACCCTGAGCACCCCATAGACCCTTCCTAAAAACACAAAACACAAAACAAAACAAAACAAAAAATGGTGAGAAAATATCCTTACAGAATATTTTTTATTTTCAATGCAATCTCTAATAAATTACATGACACATCCAACTTAAAATAGAATTTGTGCTGTATAATTTTGTCCAACTATAGGCTAATCTGTAAGTTTTGAACACATTTAAGATAGTCTGTGCTAAGCAATGATGTCTGGTAAGTTAGTATATTAATGTGCTTTTTTCTTTCTTTTTTTGGAACTGGGGATTGAACTCAAGGTCTCTGTATTCGGACCTTTTTATTTGAGAGTCTCATTAAGTGGTCCACGCAAGACTCAAACTTGCAATCCTCTTGCTTCAGCCTCCTAAATGCTGGGATTACGGATGTGCACTACTGCATTTCAAATATCATATGCATTTTTTTCACTTATACTATGTTCAACTTATAATAGGTACTGAAATGTAACCGCACTGTAAATTAAGGAGTATCTGTATATAAGTATACTATAGCATATATTTAACGTGTGACTTGTATTTAATGTAATTAGTATGTATTTAATATATGATAATATACTATACATAACACACACACGCACACACCCCCTGTTGGTGCTGTTTCTCTGGAGAACCCTAATATATACAGAAATCAAATAACAATGCAATGATTATCTTCAAAAGGCAGAAAACAAATACTGACCTAGCATTCTATGCCTAGAAACAATCGCCTAAAAATGTAAAGGTGAAACAAAATCTTGCAGACCAAGAAAACTCAACAGAATTCACTACTAGCAAAATTACACTAAGAGAAAAAGGAAAGAAAATGGCCAAAAGACTTAGAGAGAAGTAAAAATATAAA
>PVKN010039534.1:0-10870 GCA_004027915.1 Capromys pilorides | reverse complement strand
TTTTATTTTAAAGAGTAAAAATAGCAGAAACAAAGATAGGAAAACAGTAACAAGCAAGAGTACATTTAGTACAGGATTTTCAAAACAAGGAAAATTTAACAATGGTTGTATTACATATTTTCATCATCGAATCTGTTTAGATTGATATAGATATGTAAGATTAGTCAAACAATTAAACATTAACACAATAACTCTTCCAAATACATTTTGTATTTAAGTCACTCTTCTAAAAAAATAATAATAATAATTAAAAATTTTTTATAGGGGTTAGGGATACAGAAAATGCAAAGTCCTGAGATTGATTCCTGGTACCACCCAAAATTTATTTGTTTATTTATTTTCTTCTTTTGAGTCCTTATATTAGCAAGACTATACGATATTGGCATATGTTGGTCCGGTTTATTTCACTAATGAGTATATGTTCAAGATACATCCGTTTATATATGAAGTCTTCTAGTCTATCATTCTGTATAGCTGAGTAATATTCCATTTTGTGACATAAATTCTAATTTAAAAGGCTCCAAGCAAGGGAGGAGACAACTAACAAAAAGCCTTCAGGGTAGGTTGTTATCTTTCTCCTTGAATCTCAGCTTTCTGGGATTCCCAAACCGCAGCTGTCCCTGGGCTTTGTTTATTGCTCTTCACCTCTTGAGATACTAATTACTTATCTCTACACCAGTGAGATAGCTCAGCTGTCTAAACCTCCTGCTTAGGCAAGCTTAGGCAACCACAGGGACCGTGGTTTGATCCCTGGCACCACATGCTGCTCCAGCCCCAGCCCCAGGGCAGGCTGAGCAGGCCATAACATTAAAAAAAAAAACAAAAAAACAAAAAACCCTTTCCTAAAATTGGCTTATTTGTGTTTTATTTTGGACTTAAAAGAGTTTTTTATATATTCTGATTCAAGTTCTTTATAAAATATATGATTTGTAGTTCACCCAATCTACGTCGAATTTTTAAAAATTTTTTTTTTAATTTTTAGGGAAGGGTCTACAGGGTGTTCAGGGTCTCACTACTGGATTGGACTCATAGTGATCTGCCTGTTTACAGCCTCCCAAGAGCTAGGATTACAGGTGTATGCCACCATACCATCTTGCATCTTTTTTTTTTTAATTAATAGTGTCTTTTGAGAAAAGAATGTTTTAAATCCAGTGAACTCTAGTTTTAAAAATTTTTATTACCTGTGCTTCTGTTATATCCATGAATGTTTTGCCTATCCCAAGACATGAAGATTTACTCTTGTTTTGTTTTTATAGTAGTGGGGTTGGAACCTAGGGCTTTTGCACTGAGCTGCATCCCCAGCCCTTTTATATTTTTTTATTTTGAGGCTGGGTCTCACTGAATTGCCAAGTGTCTCGGGCTGGGTTCCCCAGCTTGTGATCCTCCTGCATCAGTTTTCCAGAGTGCCAGGATTCTAGGTGCACACCATCATGTCTAGCTCTTGGATTTTTTTCTAATTTTTTTCTATAGTTTTAGCTCTTTCATTTAGATGGATGATCCACCTGTAACCTTAAGTTACATCTCGTACAGGGCATGAAATCAGGGCAGAAACATACCCTTGCATGTGACCATCCAGTTAGTTGCCCCACTATTGTTCTTTGAAAGGACTCTTCTTTTCCCCATTAAATTTTCTTAGTACTTTTATTAAAAAATCAACTGACTGTAAATCTAAGGGTTTATCTCCAGATACTGATTTTTCCCCTTAATCTTTGTATCTACCCTGTGCCAGCACCATGTTTCTTGATTACTGAAGCTTTATAGTTAAGTTTTGACCTCAAGAAACATGAATCTTCTTAGTACATCATTTTCAAGATTGCGTTGGGTATTATTGTTCTTTAGTATTTCCATGTAGATGTTAGGATTAGTTTATCAATTTCTGCAAATAATCAGTTCGAATTTTGATTCAAATTGTGTTGTAACTATAGATTAATTTTACAGTCTTGCGAGCTTCATCATAGTTAATTTTCTGATCATAAAAATGGGATATCTCTTTATTTAAAATCTTAATTTTGTTTAGCAGTATATTGTAATTTTAAGTGTAATGTGTAAGTTCGTCCTTCCTTCCTTCCTTCTTTCCTTCCTTCTTTCCTTCCTTCCTTCCTTCCTTCCTTCCTTCCTTCCTTCCTTCTCTGTGTTGTCTAAGCTGGTCTGAAGCTCTTGAGATCAAGCAATTTTGCCTCAGCCTCCTGAATATCCAGGATTACAAATATATATCACCATGCCCAGCTTTTCCATTCTGAAAGACACTTTGCTGGCTAAAGAATGTTGTTGTTTTTTTCTTTTTCTTTTTGTAATTTAAACATGTTACTCCACTGTCTCCTAACTTGCTTTATTTCCACAAGTAACCTGCTGTCATCCTTATTTTTGTTTCTGTGATATTAAGGTGTTTTTTATCATTGACTTAAGTGGTTTTTGTTCATTCGTTTTTGAGAAAAGTCTTAAACTCTCTATGTATCCCAGACTGAACTAGAACTCAAAATCACTCTCCAGAGTGCTAGGATTACAGATGTGGACCACTATGCCCAGATAAGCTTAAGCAATTTGATTAAAATGTAGTTTTCTGGGATAGTTTTCTTCATGTTTCTTGTACCTAAGATTTGTTGATCTTCCTGGTTAACTCAAAGAGGAGTGTATCATATTTATTAAGTTGAATATTCCAATCTTTAAATATGATATGTCTTAGTTATTTTTTTTTTCTTTTTTTTTCGGGACTGGGGATTGAACTCAGGTTCTTGCATTTGCCAGGCAAGCACTTAGTCTACTGAGCTATCTCCCCAGCCCCTGTCTTGTTTATTTAGATTTCTGATTTTTTCCATTGGTATTTTGTAGTTATTAGCATAAAAAATCTATACATGTTTTCTTGATTTTTTTCCTTTTTCATTTTTTTGAGTTATAATAAATGGCCATTAAAAATTTTCATTTCATATATTTTTGCCAGTACATTGAAATATATTTGATTTTTTATTTTTATCTTGTATCCTGAAACTTTGCTGCATTCACATTTTAGTTCCAGAATTTAAAAAAAAATGATTAATTCATGTTTGCCACGTAGTTATTCATGTCACTTTTACATAGGAGCAGTGTAATTCTTCCTCTTAGAAGTACATTCCTGTTTTTTTTTTTTCCTTCATATTGTACTGGCTAAGACATTCATGATGATGTTGAATAGTAAAGACCAGATTTAGAGAGTGAAATCATGATTTAGTTTTTGGTTTTTTGACTATTCCTTTGCAATTGTAACTTTATTTATTTGTGTATTTTTATGTATTTTAGTACAGGGACTACATGGTCTCACCATACAGATTGGACTCACAGTAATCCTCCAGTTTTCAGCCTCCTAAGCGCTGAAATACCAGGCATGTGCCACCACATTCAGTCTCAGTCGCTATCTCAGCATGCCCCCGGGGTGGGGCCAGCACAGCATGCCAGGGATTGAACCCAAATCCCTGTGCCTGTCTAAGCAGGTGCTTTAGTCCACTGAGCCATTTGGCCAGCCCTTACAGCTATAACTTTAGACCTTTTGTCTCCCAACCTAATTATAAAATGACATATCTTAAAAATAAATAAATAAGAAAGACATCTTGCTTGAGTAGATATTTTGTCCTTGTTTAATTTTGGACATTTGATTATATATTCACAGACCCTGAATTCCTGTGTTAAGGGGGTTGTGATCTTACTGAAGAGCCATGTGGAGCCAGGTGATGGCCTTCTGGAGGGCCTAACCTTTAGTGGTGGCCTGGCAAGGGGCTCCAGGCAGGAGGATTGGTACATCTACATACACACAGAGCACCCCTGTCTCTGGGGCCAAGAGCAAGAGGCACACAGGTTATTTGCCAGGTAAGAAACCTTAACCAATTACCTTTAGTTCTCCTTACACCCTGCTTCATCCTAACCTAGTGTGCTAAGCTCTGCTTATAAATATTTGGGTTTCAGCAATTTTGTACAGACAAATAAAAATGAAATGGACCTACATGAGAGAAATCTCTATAAAACTACCTCCTCCCCACAGAGCCTTTGGAATGAGACCTGTCAGTTATATGGGAGCCTGCTCAGGGTTTTAAACACTTCATAGTGAGAATCTGGGGAGTAAAACCTCCTCCCCAAGTCTAAAAACCCACCATGACCACCAGGGTCCAGGTGATTTCCCAGCCCTCTGCCTTCCTCCATCACAGCATGAGGAAACGAGCCATTACCAGTTGCAAATATGCCAGCTGTCTTCTCATCCACCAGCTTCAGAGCTCTGTGTCTGTGAAAGTACAGGGTGGATGTAGTTTGAGCCTGTTGTGGCTCGTGTCTAGGTGTCTAGGTGTCTCCCTAAAGCTTCTTGCTGTTGCAGGTAGGGCTTTCAGAGGTAGCTGATCAAGGGTGTATGACTACTGAATCAGTCCCATTATTGGGCTCTGGGTGATTTTTAGGTAACTTTTGGGAAGAAGAGGACAATGTTAACAAATCTAATATTCTGTTCACAAGAAATTCTTAACTTTAGTTGTGTATAATTTTCTTTTTAAATAATGATTAGTCAGATCTGTTTTCTGGAACACTTTGGTGAGACTAGAGTCCCAGTGTGTGGATGGCTTTGCCTGAGCTCCAGGTTTATGTATTCTACACATGTTCTCCACCTGAACATCCTGGGTCCTTTCAGGCTCATGCATGCTGTGCCCTTCTTCCTGCTGCTCCCCCACGCCTGACTCAGGGTCCACGTCAGCATCAGCTCCCTGTGGTCTCAGGCCAGAAGGCTTGGTACTATTTCTGGCCTTCCATGAACCATACCCAAGTTCTTAATGACCCTATTGACTCCACCTCAAGAAGTAATGGGACTCCGGCCTACTCTCACTTGCTCATCACTGCCACTGGGAAGGCCACTGCCTGGACCAGCCAGGCGACAGGTTCCTGCCTAGGCAGATGTGCCACTTGCCTCTTCAGCCCGGTGTCCGAGGGACCGGGAAAACATCAGGTGAATCATGTCACTTCCCCTCAAGACCCTCTGAGGCAGAGCAGGAATTCCTGCCACTGATGAGCTGCCTCTGGGCTCCTTCCACTTCCCTGCCTCAGCACACACAGCCTCCCTTTCTGCAGCCCCTGGCCGATAGCCGCTTGGCTTACTGCTTCACCTCTTTAGGTTTTTCTCTAACCGAAAAACAAAAGGTGAATTATGGGGGAAAAAAAAGTAGAGCATAGCATTACACTCCCCTACACCAATATCACTGGACTTTTGTACATTTCTGTCACTTTTTAGGCATGGCCAAGTGGGCTGGCTATGAAGGAAATCCAGACTTACCATTCACTTTCACATAAGGAACAGCTCTAAGAACTGGACTTTTTTTTATAGCCATAATACTACTTTCAAACTTAAATGTAATGTCCCGTCCAAATTTACAAGTCATCAGATTATCTCAAAGATGTCTTTCTACAGTATTGGGATCAGGAGCTCAGCAAGCCCCACAAATAACATTTGATGGGCATTATCTTTCTGCTTCTAATCTAAATCGTCTTGCAGAAGGTGTGTGTCCTTGATTTCTCGGTTTAGTTTGTTGTGGGGTTCTGTAATTTGCTTTCCTTTTCTCCTTGTTTACTGTACAATGAAATGTGGTCCTAAAGACTTGATTCAGCTTGTTTTCTCAGTCATTTCTTCCACACTTATTAGCTGGACTTTTCTGTAATGAGCCATCTTTGATCAGTTAGGCTTTCTGTTCTTCTTATCCTACATGTCCTCCTCACATGTTACTTGTTAGCCAGGCTTTTCATAACTACCTGGATAGAAGAGTACCCACCTAGTGCCACACACATCCTCTTGCTCGTTTTTCTCTGTAATACCCACTATCGGTACCATTATATGTGTTGACTTACTGTTTTCTTTGTGTCTACTCTTACGTCCTTTGGTGGATTTATGTTTCATTTACTTTTGTATTCCCATATCTAAGAATGATGCCACATAACAGGGCTTAATATTTATTGTTTATATTAAGTAAATGTTGAAGCATCATTTTTATATAAAATTATAGAATAATTATATGAAGATATTGCCTCAAATATCATCGAATTATAGTAATAATCCTCATTCTGTAATAGTGTCTTTGGCATTCTAAATGAATTTATATAAGATACATTTAGTTAATACACAATTTTTTGCAAAAATATGCTCAGTATTTATTAACTGTATATGCAAGGTCCTTTTATACAAAACATCTCATTTTTATATCACCTCCATATATTTGGTCTTATTAATTCTATTTTTAATCTCGAAGAGAGATAGTTAAAGCTATGTATCAATCTTGTGATTTTTGACCCAAGTTTTTTGTTTTTAGGCTCAAATTTAGCTTTTTTGTTTTTATATTTTACAGTTTTGGAGATTGCACCTGCTGAGCACACCACTGAGCTATGTCCCCACCCTACGTACTTTTTAAAAATATTATAGTTGGCTTTGTGTTTTATAAATGCGACATTCTGTTGTAGCCTTTTGTCTGATAAGATCTTTTGTCTTATCCACCTGTGCTCCCCACAGGAGGTCCCTGTGACTATTAGATGCCTCGACTAGGACCTCAGGCATCCTTCTTCTCCCAGTGACCCTATCCCTTTTTCCTCTCTGCCACTTGTGCTGCTCTTTGCAGTCTGTCCAAGCCAGGACCAGAGGCTGGCTCCTGACATTTTTTTTTGCCCTCCCTGCCTCCTGGACTTCCTGTTTAAAAAAAAAACTAAGGAGAGGTCCCATAAGTTGGGGAAACTCTGAAAATCTCTTTCTGGCATGAAACAGTGAAGTCCTAGTGTACATTTACTTCATATGGAGCTCATTAGACTCCTGGTTTCTTCTTTTCTCAGCTTCATCCAAAGAACCTCATTAATATATAAGCACTTACTGCGAGAGAATTTATGCCTTGGTGGCTTTGAGTTTAAGCTCTGGTCTCAGAGGCCTGTGTCCACACTCATCAGATGTAAACTCTGGAAAGCTCAAGTCCCCAGAATACATAGGGTCGCAATGGAGTTTCAGTGCGCACGCCCTGGGAGGTGTTAGTGAGGAACTGGCACATAGTGAACCTTCAATAAGTGTGAACTCTTATGAGCCCTGTATTCAGGGAGTTCCTAGGATGCAGTCCAGCCAGTGTGGATCCTCCTGTGCTCATTATGTGGCTGGAGTACAGCAGGCACAAGGAGGCCTGCTCTCTCTGGGGACAGCACTTGAGCAGCTTGCAGAGTTGGGAGAGGAGGACCATAGTCAAGAATGAGCAAGTGGCCCAGGAGCCAGAGAGGAAATGGCACAGGTCAGTGGGAGAGGAAAGGGTTCAGCATGGCAGCCAGGCAGAATGTTGAAGGGGCTCCAGGATTGCAGGTTCAGGTTCTGCCTTGGGACTCAGCATCTGGAGTCCGGAGCATGTTTGCTCTGTGCAGCAATTCAGACCTCACCATGTAGCCCCTGGGATATGACTTAGCTCAGTGTCTCTTCTCCATTCTCTACAAAATGTAGATAAATAATCCTTCCTCCCAGAATTCAACACTCAAGATATGTATATAGTAAATAGTGATAGCTTTTAGGAGAGTTTTAGTAATACTTTTCCAAAGTCAGAAGTTCTGAATTAATGTCCGAATCAGTGAATTTCTTTCTGTCTTTTAGGAAAGTGCTATTTCAAATACTGAAATGTAAATGCCCTGTTATTTGCTTTAATGCCAAGGACTTTGTGAGGACAGTACTGCAGTTTTTTGGCGATGATAGCAGTTGGAAGCATGGTAAGTTATCATTGTCTTGACAATTTAAATCAACTGTGGCACCTGTGGGGTGGGAAGAGGAAGAAGGTCAGCAGGTCACCCACTCCAGGTCACGTGGCCACACCTGCACTCACATAGGTGCCCACTCATCTGCCCTAGGCACAGGGCCTCTTCCCTGTGTGGCTGAGTGAGCTGGAGCTCTCACCAGTATATGCTCCTTTGGTAATTGAAAGTAGAAAAAATACCTTCCACAGCAGAGTCAGACTGGAATCTGTTGTTATTTCAAAAGCAAAACTTTGTAAGAATTAAACTGCAGTCCAAAGCAATTAGCAGGGCTGGTCAAATAGCTCTGCAGATTAAAGAGCAGAAACTAGGGATTCAACACCCCCCACACCCCCCACCCTCCTGCCGGCCCTGCCCCCAGAGCGCCGTGAGATGGCAACTGAAATTGGGTGTGGTGGCCCCATCTATAATCCCAGCCCTTGGGGGCTGTAAACAGACAGAGCACTATGAGTCTGATCTAGTAGTGAGACCCTGAACACCCCATAGACCCTTCCCAAAAAAACAAAAAACACACAGTTAGCATCAAAACAGTGTCGAAGACTTTTTAGCTTTCATTTAAAATAGAGAAGACTTTTGTAACCTTTTTACTAGGTAAATAGATAAATGATAAATAAAATAAATATAGCAAATGTTTACTGTAGAAGCTAGATAGTAAATATTCAAGTGTTCACCCTACAGTTCCCTTCAAATTGTCTGTATGTTTGGAAATATTCATGATGAAATATCAGGAAAAAAAAACTTCGTTGTGGAAAATTTTTAACACCAACCAAAAAGTCCATATCATCCTATTCAGTAATGTTCAACCTGTAGACATCTTTTTCCTCTGCAACCCCCCAACTCCAAACCCTGAAAATTACCAACATCATAAATTAATCTCAAAATATTTCAGTTGTGTGACTAAAATACAGATTCCTGCTTCAAGTGATGCATCGCCTACCAGAGGCTGCAGTGCTCTCTTCATGAGTCGCTCCCTACCCAGCTGGTGTTTGAAACTCCGTGCTCATCCTGTGCCTGTTTTTATTTGCCTCCCTTTCTTGTACTGTTAGAAGCAACTGATCATAATTGTTTAGGTTCCTTGCGTGCCACAGGTATCTGCCTTCCTTTGCACCCCTTCCAAACTAGTAATTGTCTACTCTTCTACATTGAGAACAACATTTCTTTGGCATCCTCGTATGAGAGAGGACATGCAATGCTTTCTTTGTGTTTGGCTTCTTTCACTTATGTCCTCCAATTCTATCCATTCTCTTGCAAAAGATAGGATATTACTCTTTTATGGCTGAATAATACTGTTCTCTTTTCATCTGAAGATGGGCATGTAGGCACTTAGGTTGAATTCATATCTTAGCAGCCATGAATAGTTCTGCAGTGAACATGAATGTATGGTGGATACCATTTCCTTTGCAGATGTATTCAAAGTAATATACCGCATATATAATATAATAGGTCTACCTTTAGTTTTTTGTGGAACCTCTGTTCTGTTCTCCATAGTGGTTGTACTATGATGTCCACTTTCTCCATATCATCGATAGTGTGGATGAAAATTCCCTTTCTTCAATTTCCTTTTCATTTCTTCTTTTTTCTTTTTAGGTAGGGTCTCATTATGTGGTTCAGGTGGCCTTAAACTCATTGTGTAGCCCAGGCTGGCCTTGAACTTGTGGTGATCCTCTTGCCTCAGCCTCCTGAGTGCTGGGATTACAATAGTGCACCATTAGGCCTATTTTTTTTTTTTTTTCCTTTCAGCCCTGCTAATTGCTTTGGACTGTAATTTAATTAGTATTTAGTTCAGGGTCTACAGCGACAACAAGGTCTCACTACACAGATCGGATTTTTGTAGTGATTCTCCTGTTTTTAGCCTCCTAAACGCTAGGATTACAGGTGCGTGCTACCATGCTCAGTCTCAGTCGCCATCTCAGCGTGCCTCTGGGGCAGGGCAGGCATGGCAGGCCAAGGATCGAATCTCCTTAACTTATTTTAAATCTGTTTTGTTGGAATTACTGGTGTTTCCCCTTCCTGAGGAGATTTGTCCTGTCAAGCTTTGCTTTAGCAGTGGTGGAAGGGAGTTCATGATACCAGGCCCAGACCACTCCAGCACTGTCAGGCCTCATCAGGGACTTCTGAACATGCCTGCTGATAAGAACCTTTAACTCTTGAACATTAATCAATTAGAGGTGTGAAAGTGTAATAAAATATCTACTGTGTCCGTCTGTAATAACAAGTGGTGTCATGTAAAATCATACATTGCCAACTTGGAGGCGAGTGGCTACAGTAATGACTCCTGTCCTGAGTTCCACATCTACCATTGTAGGCTGTCTTGGACATCAAATGAAAAAGTTATAAACCAAGCATGGTGGTGCACACCTGTAATCCCAGTGCTAGGAAGGCTGAAACAGGAGGATTGCTACGAGTCCAAGCTGCGTAGCGAGACCCTGTAACAAATACATAAATTTAAAAAAAAAAAAGAAAAGGAAAAGTTATGACCCTGGCTGCTTTGGTAATACAAATTTCTTATACTAGTATAATTTAAAAGATGTCAGAAAACATAATATATAATGTAATTTAATTGAAAAGCAAACTCTTTTCTGTTCATTTTTGTTTAAGGTTTTAGTGGCCTTTGTTAGCAATTTTAGAATCTGGCCACACTATTCTACAGTGTTCTCTAAACTCTTTAGTTTTGTATGGCACGGTTTAAAATACAAAGCATCTAAACTGGCTATAGTGGCACACTCCTATAGTCCCAGCACTTGCAAGACCAAGATAGGGGGATTGCTGCGAGTTTGAGACAGATTGGGCTATATAGTGCGTATGACCCTGTCTTGAAAGAAAGAAAGAAAGAAAAAAGAAAAGTGCTACTTACTACTACTTTGCAAAGTGCTACCTTGCTGCCTACTTAGTAAATGTCCTTTTCAGAAAGTATCTTGACATCTCTCAGGTATGTACAGTAATCTTCTCCTTAGTTTCCCGATGAGGAAATGACATGGAAGGGCCCAGAGTTCTTTCCACAGCATTGTGGTGCACGCATTAGCTCTCTCACGGGATTTTTTTAAAATTTATATACAAACATGCATTTATTTACATATATGTACACACAGATATTTGTCTGGATATAGAT
>PVKN010039533.1:0-10870 GCA_004027915.1 Capromys pilorides | reverse complement strand
AAAAACTAAAATTCTCTTTGTAACAATATTAAGAAAGTTGAGTGGCGTTGTATTTGTAGAATAAGCCATCATAGGACAGATACTGCATTTATTAGTTAGTTTCTAGGCTCCAAAATAGCCAATATTCACAATTTTAATAAAAGGTGTGTTTTTTTCCTCAGTGGTACAGACTTCAATCTGTGTGGTCACATAGTTCTAGTTCAAAAATGTATTGGCAGAAGGGCGTAGCAAAGAAATGCTTCTTCTTTCATGGCAGCCAGAAAACAGAACAACTGAGTGCTACCATATAAGGTATGTGTAGGAAGGCAGTGTCATCCCCGGGATCACATCCTTCAACCTATACTGACACACAGAACTGTGCTTTACTTATCTGTGAGGTATCTTTTAAACCTGTCAAGTTGGCAATCAAGATCCATTGTCACCATGCATCCCCTTTCAACTTGACACCCAAATATGTCTACTTAAATAACCCTTAATATCCAAATGAAATAGTAATATAGCTCAATAAGTTTGTAATATTGCTCAGCATATTGTTCCTGTCTGATGTATGATCAAATTCAATAATCCTTTCCCTGAAGGCTCAGTATTTCCAGCATTTGTCCAAAGTCCAAGTCAAAATCTCCTCTGAGATGCAATGTAAAATCTAATCTATGAAACCTTTTTGAAATAAAAAGTAATCCCCTGATACAATGTAATAGGACAAATGCTTCCATCCCAAAAATGATGAAGAGAGAGACTGAAAATAACAAGAACAAAGAAAGACCAACATTGAGCATGCCTAACATAAATTTTTATCACTCTATGTCTGCAAACCAGAGCAGGTGGCTGTGAGATGTGAGTGCCAGAGGTTGGTGCTTCCTTACCCCTGAGTTTCCGTGGATATAGGCTACATGGCTTCCACTGAGCTGGCTCTGTACCTTGCCAAACCTTCAGCCTTTCTCACATGTTCCTTGTCCCTGCCTGACTCCTTTAGATGGATCTTTGGTTTTATTTCCCCAGTGTCACATACTTTCCTTCATGTCTGGATTCTTGTCTGTCATTTCAAGGTTTGCTTTGACATTTGGATGGAAGACTCCCTGAATCCCACACTCCTGCATTCTGCATGTATACAAGCCAGCACCACATATGTGATGTTGTCTTCGTTACTTTTTACTCATTGCTGGGACAAATACCTGACACTCCGAATGAAGGAAGGAAGGTTTATTTGACTCACAGTTTGTGGAGGTTTCAGTTCGTACTGTGCAAATGACAGCAGTTCTTGGCAGCAGAAAACAATGAGTAGCAGAGGAGGAGCAATATCTGTGGCATACATGAAGCCTCTGTCTTCCAAATTCTGCACTGCGTGCTCTATTGTGAAGATCAGACCTCCTCGAAGGTGGCATGGCTGTGAAGACCAAGCTTTGCCAAAGACCAGTACCTCTTCAAGGAAGAGGAGTGAGGTAGAGTGGGGCGGGGCGGGGCTGGGCAGGGCAGGGCAGGGCTGCACAAAATCTTCCTCAACTCCTTTTTATGTACTTTTTGTGTTGAGCCGCTCTGGTGTGGCCCATCTAGCCCTTGGATAGAACCAATCACACCCTAGAATGGGACCAATCACATCCCAGGGTAGGCCCTCTGCATCTTACAGTATAGGGCCCCTACAGCCTGTAACCTGTGGAGCCAATCCAAGCAAGCTTTCTCAAGTTGACACAGTGTATCAACTACCACAGGTGCCAAGCTCTGTCACCAGACTGCAATTGCTCAGCACACTCAGAACAGGTAGTAGTGAATATAAATGGATCGCCTTAAAGAAGCACTTCTCTGAGAGGCATTTTTATGAGAACTGAGTCTGGGATGCTTTTCTTAAAACAAAATCTTTCCGTTTTCCAATTTAAAGCACTGAGCATGCAGTGCCTGTGGTCTGGCCCATTCTGGAAATCTCATAAAGAGCAACTTCGCTATTGCCCTAATATAATACAGTAGGCTTTATTCAGTGGCAACTGCACTCTGTTTTACTCCAAATTTATATCACATTCTATCTGGCCAAGCTGCACACTTTTCAAATCATTTATCTTTGCTTTTTGGCTCCAGAATCTGGCTAAGCATTCAGTAGTACTGCTAACACTACCTGAACATTTTATTGCTTTGAAATTTTTTATAATATCATTAAGTCCTCCACCTTTAAAATCAACCTCACACAAAGTTTTAAAGCATGAACTAAATATAGATAAGTCCTTTGCCAGAATATAAGATACAAGGCCTCCAGTCCAAACTTGAACATTTTGCATTTTTAGCTGAAACTACCAAAGATTAACTTACTCTACTCATTCCTGTTAGCATCCTGATCTTCTGAACACAGCACAAAATCAGATACAAGCCCCCTAATTCCACATGTACGAGTTGCCAGACATACCAGAATTGTGCTTTACTAATCTGCTCAGTAGTCACACTGTATGGTTTCACTTCTGCGAAAAATCTTTATTAGTGAGATTTAAAAATGAAGAACATAAGAGGAGTAGGGATTGAGATAAATTAAAAAACTTGTGAAACCTTTCAGTATCCTACATAAGTAAATGCACCATATCTGTGGTACAGCATAGTGTTTGAGGTTAATACAGAATTATGTGTTTTGCAACATTTAAGGGAATAGATCTTCTGTTTAATGCCATGATGCTGTAGGTCAAATGTGCTCCCCAAAGACCTCATCAGCTTAAAGATGGGTATCTTGGCTACCTTTTTCTCATTGGTGAGACAAAATACCCTTAATCCAGAGTTAAAGAGGGAAAAGTTTATTTAGCCAACAGTTTGTGGAGATTTTAGTCCATAATCAGCTGGCTCCAAAGCAGGGTGACATGGTGCACAGGCAACAATTCAAGGTGGCAGAAGATGGCAAAGCCAATAGGAGATCCTAAGAACTCTCTAAACCTGCTTCTCCAATTTTTCCACTCAATCCATAAGACCCTACCAAAAGAAAACGGAATGAGTTTTGAAAAATTTGGAAAAGTAGGTTTAGAGAGATCCTAGAATGTTATCAAGAGTGATTGATGTCAATAATGGTAGAAGCCCAGATGAGACTTCTAATAAAAACAGAAAAGGTTAGGCTAAAAAATTTTCATTTGGGAACAAAGACTCAATTGACAGGTGGACTAGAATCTCCATATGACACACTTTGGTAGAAAATTTATCTATAATTTTCCCATGTCCTGAGACTTTTGGAGGAGCTTGAGATTAAGGCCAGTAGACTGTGGGCTAGGTACTTGTAACTGCTTTTAGATAGACCTGCAGTAAGAACAAGGAATAAATATTAGATCTACAAGATAGAAAATTGTTTGGTTTCAGCATAAAGTGCCTACAAATTTGGAACCTTGTGGTGCTAACTGATGAAAAGATTAGCACTAAATAATACATAATTCACATCAGGAACATAAGGAAGATGGCTTGAAGAAATGTCAAATAATTGCCACAGGCAATGGTAGAGACACCTCAAGAGAAGGTACATGTAGTCGGTAACTGTTTATTCCCTATAAGTCTGGCTCGCCAAGTTATTTGGAGTACACATCTCACCATGACCTGTCCCTAATGCTGAACTTAAAACTATAGGATTTAATTCTTACCTGCTTAATTGTCATCTTCTTTATTATTTCTATGTCCCTGTGCATTCATTTTGAAATAAGGATGTTTACAATGTATCGTTATATGTTGGTAATATTAAACTTTTCTTTGGACTAATACAGGAGTGGACAGCTTACAATGTACTTTACATGTCACAGGAGACTTCGCACTTTGCAACAGTGTTGGAATCATTTAAAGTGTGACAACATTTACTGATGGGGTAATGGCATTTTTCAGAAAGAAATAGACTTAAGCCATTTGGAAGCTAGGCATGAAATGGCATAGTTGAGATATCAGGCGTCCTTCAAAAGACTCCGATGTTCAGAGCTAGAGCTTTCAAAGTGACTGAACTGTGTCACTGTCCTACTCAGTGGGTTGATCCATTGGTGAGGTCAGAACTTATGTGGTGCTGAGGTTAAGGCCTGACCCGAAGATGGGCTCACTGGTGGTGTGACCCGGGAGGGTGCATTGCTGCCCTGGGCTCCTCCTGTCTCATTATGCTTCTCAGAAGACTTGGGCTGTGCCCCTTTTTTTCCATTGCACCTCTCTGTCATCCTGTCTCTGCCTTGGAGGTTTGTAACCACAGACTGAAATCATGAGGCAAAGTAAAAGACTCCTGTTTTAAATTGAGTGTGTTGGATAATGTTTCTCTTTGACAGAAGAGTTACTAAGACATGAGTACTGATTACAGTCAAAGTAAAGCTTAAACTAGATCATGAAGGGACAGAAAATATCTTTGGGACAACAACAATCCACACTAGACAAAAGTATCTGGAACTAATTTGTACGGAACTCTAAGAAAATATGGATACCTCCAAGAGCAGAAGAAGGAGCAGGAGCTTTTTGGAAAACTTGGGATGACACAGAAAGACCTTAAAAATTCAACTAATCACTTACTATAGCTAGGTGATAAACGGGAACTTATGATAGAATATGATAGATAGATGATGAGCTGAGGATGTGGGAAAGAGACTTGTGTTTAATCTCAAATACTACCTCATGAGACTTTCTTAATATGGATAGAAAAAAAATCTTCTAATTGGTTCCTATAGTGAAATCCTGGGTATGTGAATAGTGTCCACTATAGAAAAAGTACAAGACTATTCATAGATGCTTAGTTTTTTCTTGGACTTTTTTGAGACACGGTCTTGCTATGCAGTTTAGGCTGGCCCTGAGCTCTTTTTGTAGCCCAGGATGGTCTCTAGCTCACAATGATCCTCCTGCCTCAGTTTCCTGGTAGATCCTAAATTTACGTAACTTTATGAAAGAAAAAAAGTTAAGTTAAAAAACTTAACAGAGAGGAGAGAGAGAGAGAGAGAGAGAGAGAGAGAGAGAGAGAGAGAGAGAGGAGTGAGGGGGTGACAGGAGAAGGAAAAAGAAGGAGAAGGATGAGGAGGAAAGAAAGACGGAAGGAAAGAAGGAAAAAAATGAAACAATATTAAAAATTACCTATTGGAAATTATCAGGGATACACTGTTAACCACAAGCTATACCTAACAGAAGAGAATAATAAGAAAGACCAATCTGTGAGGTACTAGGAAGCAACTCCAGCCTGAATCTGCAGTTTAATCAGAAAATAGAATGCCAGCATACTGACATCAGACAACAAAGCTTTTAGCAATGAGGAGCAACAGTCTATTCTGAGAAAAGCTAAATTTGAAGGGAGATATCATGTTTGAAGTGCAGTTGACAAGATTTAACTCCAAGGGCAGAAATGATACTAGGAATAAAATTTGTCAGTGAAGCCCACATCCTAGAAAGGGACAATGGAGGGCTCGTATCTATGAGAGTGAGAAATTGTGAAATCATACAGCATCTTCCTGAAAAGACTCAATTCTTCATACTAAAGATAGGGGCAAAAAACAGTCACACTGGTTTCTAGGTGTGTAAAGTAATTATTTTTGTATTGATAGCCTTTACAAAACACCTAATATCTAATACAAGTTTATGAGGCATACATACAAAAGTAAAAGTTTAATAATCAAATCTTTTCAAAAATGAAACAAGCAATAAAATCAAATTCAAATTGAAGAAATTTAATGGAGATCTGCAAGAAAGAATCTGAAATGACTATGAGTTGCATATTAGAGACTAGTGGAAATGATGACGTCACAAACAATGCAATGGGTGTATTTCACTGGAAAGATGAAAATTATAATCAAAGGGAAATGTCAGATGCAACCCATCATAAGGAGAAAGAAAGCTATGCGTTCTTTGGTATATTTTAAATAATTTAGAACTTTGTTATCAGTTCATTTGAAGAGATGCCAATTCAAAGTGTGCAATGCACAGCCAACTCATACTTAACGAAGAAAGGGTGAAATAAATAAGAACACATGGATACACAGAATTGAGCATCAGAGATCTGGGTGAATGTGTGATCAAAAGTAACTCTTGAGTAAAGAATCGTAGAATTTCCAGAGTGAGAACTGAGAAAAATGCCAGAACTGTGAAGAAATAATGGCCAGAATTGAAGTAAAGGAAAAAAAGACTCTAAACCACAGAAAATAGGATTAAACAAAGACACTGAGTGTTTTGAAAACAATCACATGAGGAAAAAGAGAAACAGAATAATGTCATGAACTAGATCAGATACTTTGTCAGAAGCTAAAATTTTTAAATGTATATTCCATAATAAATAAAAGTGTATTAATAACATGATTAATAACAACTGATTATGACACAAATCTAGGATATTTCTTAGGCTTTCAAAGATTATATTGCTTTCTATGTAAAAAATCTTTATAGAAGAATCAAATATAAAGCGAGCCTATGAAAAGAAATAGATCTCTCAACAGATGAACATTCACCAATTCCAAATTAAAATTCACTGTAAGTCTGTTTTTGGTTTCTGCAGATCAGGCATATTCTGATATGCTTTTCTAGTCTATATTTTTATGCTTTCATAAACTGCAGTTCTCCTAGAAGCATTCTCCATACAGTTTCACATTCCTTTTCTGATTCTGTCATGGGCAACTAGAGGCAGAGGCATGTGAGGGAAGCTCAGGGATTGACAGCAGTAGGCGCAGGGCACAAAAACAGAGGAGGACAACAAAGCTGAACATAGAAAGGCAACCTGAGGAAGGGCCACCAGGATGAGTCCAGCACCACTGCTCCTCAGGAAGGGAAGCTGAGCTCCATTTGGATCATGGTGCCCTTATACTCCAGGGAGGGGAGGGAAAATATCTAGGGAGAGGAAGATATTCTTTCCTTTTCTACACACTGAGAAAGGGAATCTGTTTGCTGGTATAGGCACCTATCAACACATACACTGGGAGAAGTAATCCCGAGAGCAAGATATCTGCAAAGTAGGGCACAGAGAGAAACTGAAATCAAGAGAATCATCCAGAGGACAGTGACTGAGCTAGCTCTAGTGAACTTTCAGGAAAGTAAAAAATAATAAAACCATACTAATCAGAGACCCAGACCTCGACTCTGAGAGAGGCATGGCTCAGATGTGACAGTGAAATCCTGGGGAGAAATGTAACTGGAGCAGCCCAAAAAACCTGCTCTTCTATTGTTCTCTAAAACACTGCAGAATTCTGCTCCTGTCAGGTAGCTGCTACTGTCTTGGAAAAACACACTTAAACCCCCACTCCCACCCCAGTTGTACTTAGCTATGCTAAGCACTAAGACCCCTACACCACACTCTGCTAAGCACCAGGAACCCTACGCCCCAAAGTTTGTGGCACCCCAAAGTTAGAGATGCTTTGTTGAAAGTGGAGAAGAAGGTATTGGCCAATAGCCACACAGGCACCATTTAACCAGAGACATTCTCAGTGTGGCATGTTCTGCACAGCTGTACACATCAAGAACAGAAAGGAAGCCCTCAAGATTTTCATGTAGGGGAGGGAAGGAATGTCAAGATGGTCCTTTTGGAAACCAATGGAAAACTCATATTAACCAAACCACACCATGTGCTCCAACTCTGACTCAATTAAAAGTGTCTTACTACAATATAAAGCAGAAACCTCAAAGAAATATGATGAAAGAAACATGAACTGAGAGCTGGGGAGGAACTACTCACCCAAAGTGCTGGAACACAGGCATGGCCCAGGGTATTAGAGAAAAGAAAATTACTTTTGAGAGGCTGATTTCAGAAAACAGCAGAATAAACTGAAGCGAGCAGCCACCCTGTGCCCTGTACCCTCTGACTTAGTTGGAGTTGTCTCGTAATAGGACAGAGTGTAGGCAAATCTCCCAGAGCATCCAGACTCCAGTGCACATAGCCAAGATTGTCTGTGAATGCATTGAGGGGAAGCATATTCTTAGCATTCAGATTGCAGTGTACATAGGACCGAAAACAGGCTGCACCTTCATTTTTTCACAACTGTTTGGGATTTTTCTTTTCTTTTTCCTTTCTTATTCAACTCTTTTTTTCTCCTTTCATCATATACATGATAACTAATAATTCTAAGTATTATTATCTTTGGGAATTTTGCAATAGCCCCACCAAAACTGTATATAAACAACTTATTAACAGAATATTGTATTTCCTACACTCTCAGGTTCCCTCAATCTCCAACTACACATACTTATTTTCACAATCAGTTCCTCTGTTCCAAAACTTTCTCTCAATCCTACTCTCTACCAACTCTCCACTCCTGTAATAAAATTATTAACGAAGTTCAAAATTGTGCTTTACTTTCAAGTGATGTTATCTATCTTTTTCTCTTTTTTAATTATGTGATTTTTTACCTTCTTTTTTCTCTTCCTAATCATTCTCTCATCTTCTACATCACTAGCAATATATCATGGTATTTCTGGGACATTAAGAAAATTGTTAAAAAAGGTTTCAAATTATACAATTCATATATACATTCTCCTGTAGACATTCGTAGAATTGGTAGTTTTCTTCTTTGTGATGCAGTGATTGGATTTGAGCATATAGTACTCAGGTGAACATGTGCATAAATATCAAAATATAATCAAAGTCAAGGTCATAACATAGGTTTAAAAAAAATTAAAGAGAATTTCCAGACAAGTGACAAAGATTTTCTACTCTTGAGTCCTCAGCACAAAGACAGACAGACAGACAGACAGACAGACAGACAGACAGACAGACAGGAAAACAGGACAACAAGATGCTTCCAAGAATTCCTAACTCCCCTCAAGCTAATCTTGTGAGAGAAGTAAAAAAAAAATGAAGTGGCTAAAATGTTTGAAAAGCTAAAATAAGAAATAAATATGGATTCATTGATTCATAAATTATTTGATGATTTCACTGTAATTGTTCAATGATTTTTAATCTTCATTCTTTTTTCTTGTATGCTCTGGACCATACCTGTGTTCCAGCACTCTGATGGAGTGGCTTCTCCCTAACTCTGAGCTCATTTCTCTCATCATAGTCCTTGAAATTTTCTGCCTTTACACTGTAGTCAGACACTTTTAACTGAGTCACAGTTGGAGGATATGATGTGGTTGGGCTTGAACACTGGACTTGTACTCGTTTCCAAAAGGGCCATCTTGATATTTCCTCTCCTCCTTGTGTGAAAATCCCCTGGACTTCCTTTCTGTTCTTGATATATAAAGCTGTTCAGAACACAAATGTACACTTTATCTGTGTTTATGTGTTTAAACAGACAAAATAATCAATTGGTAAAATGATCTCTAAGCTTAAAAAAGATATAATACATTGTGAGCTGAGCAACGTGCTGCAAAATAAGATTGATCACTTTAGTGAATAGTGAAAGACCATGAAAAGCTATCAAAAAGAAACCCAGGGTACCTAAATTTATTAAAATATGGGCAGTAGACATGACAGAAGAGCACAGAGAGTAGCAGAAGTACAGGATAAGTTTGATGCATAAGATCATAAACAAAATCATGCCCTTCACATAGCAAGGTGCCATAAAAACTGTACCATCTGCTAGGTTACTTATATAAATAATATAAAGGTTGTAGAAGGAAAGAAAATATTAAGAGACAGCACAAATGGTCAATATTCACATTTAGAAAAGCCATAGCCAAAATTATTCCATGTTTCTTAAAGTACTTCAACCTTCAGTTCATGTGGCATATAAAACCCTGATGTATCCATCATCAGGAAATAATTTCCCCATGACATCATAGTTACAGTACAATAATAAAGAATATCAACATGTATTAGCTGATAGCACTAAGCAATAAAGGTGAGCCTATCAGAAAAACAGCAGATTTTTCAGCATGAACCATAAAGGCCAGAAGAGCATGAAGTTTTTCAACCCTACTAGAAAACTATTTCAACCTACATTAATATTTGCTGGAAGTCTATCTTCAAAATTGACAGAAAAATAAAGAATTTACATGATATAGAGTGCACTCAGGAGTGTCAATCAATCATCCCTGAGGAAAGAACTCAAAAAATTCCTAGAAGAAAACAAGTCAACAACACTAATGAGCCCAAAGGAGAGAATATAACTAGTGGGGCAAGTAGTGAATAAGGTAACAACAAACAAAAGGTAATGCAGTAACAAGATTCTGTCACTATCATTCAGTAATAACTCTCACAATACACATTCTTAACAACAGAAGAAACAAGACTGACAAATTTGGTCAAAGAGCAAAAGCTCAGGACTGAATGAGATAAGCAAGAGACACCTCATCCACAGAGACACATACGATGTGAAAGTCAAAGGATTGAAAATAATGCTCCAGGGCGGGCCTGATAGCTCGGTGGACTAAAGAGCCTGCTCTGACGGAGTGCAGCAGCCTGGTCGATCTGGCATGCAGTGCTAGTATTGCCTCAGGGGTGCCCTGGGACGGAGTGGGTGTGGTGGAGTGTGCCATAATCCCAGCACTTTGGGAGGCTGAAAACAGAATCACTACGAGGTCTCTCTACGTTGTGAGACCCTGTATCCCCTGTCCTAAATGCATAACAAAATAAAATAAAGTAAAAAGTAATGTTTCATATATCAGAAGCCCAAGACAATCAGACTTAGCTATCCTATTTTAAGATAAAATGTACTTAAAGCTGAAACTAATCAGAAAAGTTAAAGATAATCAAACTACGCTAGCAAAACAAACAATTTAACAGGAACAGAAAAAGCAATTGTAAATGTATATGCACCAAATGCATAATACACAATTTCATAAAACAAATACTGTTGGACTTGAGAATAGATAAAATAAACTCAATTTCCAGATGTGCTAGAGCATTTCTGTGATACCAGAATTCAGTAGGCTGAAGCAGGAGTATTGCTATGACTTTTAGGCCAATCTGGGCAGGGCTCCATAGCTAGATCCTGTTAAAAAAAAAAAAAAAAATCCAGAAAAATCATTCTAAAATCTCTTTTAATCATAG
>PVKN010039532.1:0-10868 GCA_004027915.1 Capromys pilorides | reverse complement strand
AATGACTGATCAGCAATATGCTTTTATCCCTTTAAGTTTCAGGGTCTGTGAGAAAAATACTCCTATTTATAAATCACTTTGCTCTGATTTTGCTTTTTTCTGGTCTTTTAACCACTTTACTACTCATGAACACATATACTACAGGATGACTAGAGAGACAGGTTGAATCAGCAATTTTAGTAAAAAAAAAAAACAGATGCACATTATACACTTTACATTTTTTTTTTTTTTGTCTTTTTGAGACAGGCTCTTGTTATGCAGTTTAGGCTGGCCTTGAGCTCACTTTTGTAGCCCAGGCTGGTCTCAAACTCACACTGATCCTCCTGCCTCAGCCTCCCAAGTGCTGGGATTATAGGCTTGTGCCACCACACCTGGCTCCTCCTATAGAGTTTACAATTGATTCAGAATGATTTTATTTTCTGTTTTTTACACCACTTCCCCTGCTTAAAAAATGCAGATGTTATCATCACCTCTATATAGCATGAAGACTATGGAAAGAATAATAGAATGATAGCAAGCATGCTTAGAGAGAAAGAACAATTCTACACTCTGTTATAATCCTAAAGGTGAGGTTGCTTACCATTTATGAAATGGAGAGCATTGATTAAAAGTAGAAAATAATAAATAGATCACAACTCCTCCAGAGTTATATCTTCACAATGTGTTAAAGTTATAAAGTATTTACTTCAGCCATATTCTAACATAAGTACCATGTCCCCAGCTCTAGGGATTCCACTGTCTAATAGCTACATCTTTTGGCCACAGTACTAGTTTAATACTGACATGCATAGCTCAAAAGTCTGATTAGGGTTCATTTTTAGTTACTATTCTCTCATTGCTGGGACAAAATACTCAACATCCTACATGAAGGAAGGACAGGTTTATTTAGCTACAGTTAGTGGAGGTTTCAGTCCACACTTGGCTGGCTCCAAGGCAGAGTGACACATGGTAGAGGGTAGCAATTCATGGCAGTGGAAAACAATAAAGGGTGAAGGGAGGAGCAGCAGCTAGCAAGCCTCTTTCCTTTCCGTACATTGTCTGCAGATTATCCACTCCAGGGTGTGTATAGTACTGACACCCAGAATCCCCACATTGGATCATGAATTATTCACAAACTCTAGAAGCCAGCCCAGTGACTGCATGAAGCTTTTGGGGGACAATTAGATGCAAACCACAACAGGTTCACTGTCTTGAGTAGAAGGGTTATCAGTACATGATATTGGATAATGCTATGATTTGGATATGGTTTATCATCGAAAGGTTCATGTATTGAAAGCTTTGTCCCCAGTGTTGTAGTAATGAGGCAGCAGAAGCTTTGAGTGGTAGAGCATAGTGTAAGGTAATCAGGTGTTTGGAGATGTTGCCCTTGGAAGGAATTTTAATGCTGTGAAGTATGATAGGAGAGGTTTAGTTCTCATTACAGTGAGCTGCTATAAAATGAAGTGACCCTGTGTGATCGGCTCTGTACTCACATGGTCCTGTTCTATTCTGGCTTCTCTGCCATGTTGTGATGCAGTCAGTGGGCCATTGATAGGACACTGGTATCATGCTGTTTGCACTTTCCAGCCACCAGTTATGTGAGGCAAATAAACTTCTTTACTTATAAAGTACTCAGCATCAGGCATTTTGAAATAGCAGCACAAAACACACTAATATAAACAGGGTTCTTCATCACTCCTGTCCTCATTATCATATTTTTTTTGTTTTTCTGAGACAGGGTCTCACTATGCAGCTCAGGTTGGCATTGAGCTCACTTTATAGTCCAGACTACTCTCAAACTTGCAATAATAATCCTCCTGCCTCAGCCTCTGAAGTGCCAGGATTACAGGCACGAAGCACCATGCCTGGTCCCACTAACTTTTTAAGCAATATAGCTACCTTCCCTTCTACCTTTTCCCTTGCTTTGGCACCCTACACTATTTTACTGATACCACATATCTTGGCTGAGAGAATGAATGGGGCGTTGCATGTATACTTGTCCCACTATCCTAATCAAATCAAACCATATCATCTCTCTATGGGGAACAATATTTACAAACAGACAGTATTAAGCATACTCAAAATATAAATTTGACAATGCAATTAAGATTTGACACCCAGATGTGTGGAATGTACACTAAATAAAATGATACACAGCATAACTTGGAAAGCCACAATGCTAGTGCTAGAATCATTGATTAATACAACTTTCACTGACTATAATCCGAAAAAATCCAAACAAGTGTAAGACATTACCAATAGCTCCAGAAGTGGGTTAAAATGCTGATAATCAATCTTTAAGGGCCAGGTGGAGCTGAGGTCCACATAAACCTGGTAACATAAGTAGACTGTCTCTGGGCAAGAGTTATAAGTTGGCATACAATAGTAACTTTATCAGAGATACGTTCTTTACATTGTAAGAGACAGGTTTTTGTTTTTTTAACTGATGGAGGGATTCAGCACTGTATAGCTGCCTACATAATTCAAGAAATTTTACATGACAAGCAGGCCCTTTTCAGTCACTCTCCCTAGTAGGTAGGCACAGACATGACACTGTTAAACTTGTCAACCAATTAAGTATCATTTATACATGGAAAACCTTGGAAATTCAAATTTTTTTTCTAGTACTCAATATTCCCAATGCAAACACATAACATATATGAATTCCAATTACACATTTAAACAACAGTGGCTTGAACAAATTAGTTTACAGGTCTCAGGAAAATCACCCCAACTCTTCTCTACTGCAAGTGTTACCCAAACTTTACATGTTTTCTTACAGAAAAATAAAAAGTTGTAAAAAAGACACTTCAAGAGTTTCACAGTAGCTGCCAGGAGCAGTTGAATATTATATCTCCTTGGCTGGAAGCTCATAGAGTATATGGGAGAGGGAGCACATAAAAGGCCAGGGTCAGCTAGAACAGCAGGGATAGTGAAATCAGTGGGCAAGTGTGGCAAGCACAGCTTCTCCTGCCCTCTGTTCTATGTGACCTTTCACTTGGCCTCAACCAATGAAATTATAATAATAACAAAGTCAGCTTCAATAGATGAACTTATAATAATAAGCCATAAATCTGATAGCTGGTTTCATTCAATTTTTTAATCCTCTAAAAACTGGCCAACATGTAGCATATGCTATCTGATACCAGGGAATTCAACTTCTCCACTAGCCCAGCCCACCTAGTATATGAATAGGTAGGATGATAAGAAAACCCATAGGCCACTCACCACAGCTACTACTTAGATAAGAGCTGAATTATTATAGCCTGAGCATCTTTATCCTGTAATCTGGCTATACAATACCATTTGTTAACCAATTCTCCAGGACTCTTCACTCTTCACCTTGACTTGAGCTATCCCTTAGTGGGAGGTCTCCATCTCTACCTTCATATCGCCCACTTCTTTGGCAGAAGCACAGCAATTTTGGGAAATCTATTTAACACCGTAACCTGGTCCAACAATCCCTTGTCTGCTGGAAAGTCATTATGATTAAAGCCTCATATTTTATCAAAAAATACGAAGCAATGAAAAACTAAATGACATCCTCCCAGAAGAGCTTAAGATGACTTTGACATAGTGCTTCACAAGTGTCCCATCCTTTCCAGTACATACCAGCAAGGTGTCAAATTATTGCTTTATAGACATTCTTCAAGTAGCTAAAAGTACTCCTGCGTGAAACCAAGGTCATTACTTTGGTTCACAAGGCTATTTTTCCTCTGATGTGTGAGCATGTCGGCACACATATGCCCCCCCCCCCAGTGTCAGAATTCAAATGACCATAAGTTTCAAATTAAAAGTCATTTTTAGGGGGCTGGAGGATGTAGCTTAGTGGTAGTGCTTTCCAGCATGCATGAAGCTCTAGGTTCAATCTCTAGTACTGTGAAAATAATTTTAATTATCTTCCTCTTCCTGTCCTACACATCTTTAGACTCTCTAATATACTGTTTTCTTGTTGTTTTTTTTTTTTTGAACCAGGGATCTAACTCAGGACCTTACATTTGCCAGGCAGGCACGTGTGCCCCTGAGCTATCTCCCCAGCCCCTCTCATATATTGTTTTTCTAATGCTTATTATTATTCTTTTGGATCACAGAGTTTATTCCCTCTCGAGGTTATTGCAATAGCCTAGCTAGTCCTGCAAATTCATGTCTCTCTCTTCTTTCATCTGTCTTATACATTGCTACGAGATTGACTTTCCTTAACACACTCTGACCGTGACATGCTTCTGGTCAGAAAACATTAGGGTAACACATCAATTGCCAGAACTTCTCAGTCACATCCTCCTCCCAGTTTGCCTTTCTAACAATTCCTACTTGGTACTTGGTGTTAAGAGACCTGTATTTGATTTCTGGATCTGCCAATTAGAAGATATGTAACTTTGGAAATTAATTCTCTAATCTCTGTTTCTTCCGCAGGATGAAAACAAATAATACTGTTTACCTCAAAGGGTAAAGTTTAAAATGTAACTGTGAAAGCTCTTTGTAAATTCTCTAAGGACGAATAGCTTTTGCTACCTGTGAACTCAATGCTCTAATTTGATTCAATGATCAGTATTCTTAATGCTTTCACTCATCTAGTTGTTCCTTTTGCCTGGAAAGCCCTTTCACCACCATATCCACAGTCCCAATCCTTCAAGTCTCAGCTCAAATGTTACCTTCTCTATGAAGCTGTTCTTCAACTTCTTTTTCCAGAGAAATTGGAAGTCATTCTTCTTTCCTTTAAATTTGCATAATACTTATGAATTACTGAACACTTATCAGTCTTCACTGATACATATATTTCTATTTTTTGTTATACAAAGCATGAACTTTCTGCATGTGTTTTATCTCCCCTACTAGAAGCATGAGTCTGTATTATGTTCGTTTTTTTACTTACCACAGTAGCCTTGTGTGTTGTAGATGCTCAATAAGTATTTACTGAATGCATGTTTACTGGAAAACTAATGCTTAAACAGAAAAAAACTGTTGATGAAAAATCCAAAATTTGAACTCCAAGTTGCTAGTTAACACGTTGCTCTCCCTTTTATCTATTATCACAAATATATGTGATATACTTTTAAAATTTATGTTTGTATATATGTATTTATGTGTAGATATAATACACACGCATAGTGACACTCATGTTGGCCATCTTAGACCAAGCCAAGGTTCTTTAAAATTAAATAACTGAGACAACCATATATACTCAAAATTGAAAATTGAAAGCTCACTGAATCACCTATAAGTATAGTACGCACAGTACAACAAGGGCGACTGTGAAAGAACAGAACATCTCTCACAGTACTTTTCTGTCTCCCTCTTCCTACTAGGTTCATTATTAATTCTCCTTTTTTGTAAGTTATATGCACATAGATCTTATGTCCCTCTTCAGATATTTACAGGAGGCATGGCACAAAATCTAAAACAATTTAAAATGTGCTTATGTTAACTTTTCTTCTGTAAATTCTGAGTCATATATATATATATATATATATATATATATATATATATATATATACCATTTCATGTAACAGTCAAACTAATCATCGAAATTCTCCAATACCTTCCAAGTAAAACTCCTGACTTTCCTGCTGCCCTCCAACTTCTTGACTAAACAACTCTCAAAGACTAGGCAGACCTCTTGAAGACACAGGCATAGGCAAAGACTTTTTGAACAAAACCCCAAGGGCACAGGAAATATTACAAAGACAACAATTTGGATCTCATCCTATTAAAAACCTTTGTACAACAAAAGAAATCACCAACGGAGTGAAAAGACAATCCATAGAATGGGAAAAAAGTTTTGCCAGCTGTTTGTGAGACTACAGACTAATATCTAGAATACATACAGAATTGAAAAAAATCAGATTCCTCAAATGTAAAGATTCAGTGCACAGATGGGCAGATGAGATGAATACATACTTTTCAGAGGAAAAAGTAGAAATGGTAAATAAATATATAAAGGTTGGAGAAATACTTGAGCAGTCTACAGTGCCTGCTTAGGCAAGCTGAGGCAGCCGCAGGGGACCATAGTTTGATCCCCAGCCCACATGACATGCCAGCCCCTCTCATATAGATTGGCTGAGTCTGTCTGTCTGTCTGTCTCTCCCTCTCCCTCTCCCTCTCCCTCTCCCTCTCCCTCTCTCTCTCTCTATATATATATATATTCCACCTTATTGGTCATTCAAGATATGCAAATTAGGACAACAATGAGATAGCATCTTATGCCATAAAGAATGACTAGTATCAAGAAGTCAACCAATAACAAATGCTGGAGAGGCTGTGGAGGAAAAGGAACCCTTCTGCACTGTTGGTGGGAATGCAGATTGGTACAACCACTGTGGAAATCAATGTGGAGATTCCTCAAAAAACTAGGATTGGAGGTCCTAATCAACCCAGCTATTTCCCTTCTGGGTATCTTTCCACAAGAATTAAAAGCACCATACCATTGTGATATATACACACCTATATTATAACAGCACAGTTTTTAATATGTAAATACTGGAAACAGCTTCTATGTCCATCAACCACTGAATATGTAAAAAAAGGATGTGATTTCTTTTTATACAATAGAGCATTGCTCTGCCATAAAAAGGGATAAAGTTGATACATTTACAACTAAATGGATGGACCTTGAGACCATACCCTTAAGTAAAATAAATCAGACACATGCATAGACATCAAACTGTTTCTCTGGTGTGATAAACTGAAGGTGTAAATAAGAACCAAAATGTATAACAGATATTGTACAATACAAAGTAATTTAAAAAAGAAAAGGAAACTAAGGAGGGGAGGAAGAAAGGAAGGAAAAGAAAAAAAAGGACAACATGTAAATAAGGGGGGAAGAGGGGTTGGAGGGAGAGGCATAGGTAAAAAAGAACAATCAAGATATACTATAAAGGGGCACAAAGTCCATATGATGAATGTGATCACTATGTATATCTACGCTGTACCAATAAGTTTAATTAAAAAAAAAATACTCTCATGGCATGGCCATAGCTATGGCTTAAGCAGTGACTGGGGTATACTGAGAAAATTCTACAATCTTTTCAAGATTTTCTCTGCTAGTCACATAAATCTTTCTCCCTTCTTTCAAAGTGTGAAGCACTTATAATGTACTCTGCATGCTGCTGCATTTAGTGTAGGATTGTTTTTTTTCATTTCCACACCGTTTTTTAGCACTTTCTTTGAAAAACTGGTGTACTTGGCTTCATGGCATCAACTGAAAGCACTTTAAAAGCAAACGCCCTGCGGAGTGCGAGGTTTCCAGGTCCTCAGTATCAATTCCAGCAGTGTGAGGGCGCTCGTGGACCACAGACTCGGTCTAACACAGTCCAAGGAGCCAAATGCACTCGTGTCATCTCTTAACAGATGTCCCATCATTCCTAGATGTTCTGCTCTCAAAAGTTAAGAAATCTTTTTCACACCTTTCTGATGACACTAATTGGTCCTTTACAAGGCGTCTTTGGTAGCTACGAGTTTTCCGTTGGTCACCAGTCGCTAATGGTGCCCAGCTGCCTGGGGTCTGATATTTTATGCATCTCCTTTTGACCATTAACTAAACAATCCCCAAGTGCCCGGAGCATCACAAGCAAGAGAGGAAAACCCTACAGACTCCTAGCTCTTCGGATAAACCTTGGGTCCTATGGGAATATTCGTGACACGTCTTTCCTGAAGAGAGTCACAGCAGCCCGCAGCCCCAACGCCGCCGCGCCCCAGCCTCCCGCCCCGCGCGGCTCCTGGCATTCCTAGCGTCTAGACGGCCTCGCACCACACTGGCACCATTCCCTCGGGAGATCATGCCCGGGCCGCCCTCGCCACTCACCTAGCAGCTCCGCGATGGCACTGAAGGGGCGCGTGTGGCTGCTAGAGTTGCTCTGGAGGTAGCGGGGGCTCATCTGCGGGTGAGAGAAGATCCCGTTCGCTCGAGGCCTCGGCCCGCCGCGTCCTCCCGGGCGCCCCCACCCCGGGCCCCAGACCTACCGCGCTCGGGCGGATCCCCAAGGCCTGCGGGCCGCTCCCCGGCCGGGTCAGCCCGCTGCCTGGCGCGCCAGGGCCCCCGGGGCCCCCTCGGTAGAGTAGCATTTTCTTGGCGGCCACGGTACCCGCTTGCGGCTGCGGGAATCCTCGCCCGGCCGTCACCGAGCGGCGCCCGCCCACTGCCCCTCGCAGCCCGCAGCGCCGCGGTCTGGGTCCGGCCTCCCTTGCTCGCTCGGCCGCCAGGTGGGGGCGGGGCGCGCTCCAGCCACCTGTCCCCGCGGGAGGGGTGCGACGGGCCCGGCAGAGGGCAGCCCCGCCCTGTCAGCACTTCAGCTGGGCGGCCGAGCTGCCTCAGGGCCGTACGAAAATATGGCGACTTCCTGACAGGCGCTCCGAGATTCCCGCCCCTAATTAATTCTTGGCGTTCTGCATAAGGCCCGCCGCGGAGCGGGAAAGAGGCGTGGGGGAGCGTGAATGCGGTTGGAGGGAGGAGATTGTTTGGGATTTCTGGAACCCAGTCCCATTTAGGCTGCACGACTAATGGGCAGGATAAGACAGGTATTTCAAACTACAGTTTAAAAAAAGAAAACTAACAAGAAAAAAAAAGATTGAAGTTGGGCTATCCGGGAAGATACTAGGCTCCCCTGAAGGTAAGCATTCTGTCTGCCTATAATGCCTCTGGAAGTACTCAAAACTTTCTACAATGCGTTTGGCAAACTACAGAGCCTTATAAGTCTGAAGAAAACCTGTTTGTAAAAGGGGAAATTAGCTTTACTTCAATCCTCTCTGCCAAATAGTAGATTGGTTAAGTTATAGAGCAATCATAAAAAAGTGTGCAATTTTAAAGGCCTTGTTTGTAAAGGAATCTTTATTATATATTTTTTCATTATGTTGTATGTTTAACATACATTGAATCTTGTATACTTTATCATATTTATGAGGTACAATTTGATTTCAACACATAGTGTAAATTGATCATAGGGTATTTAGCATATCTATCACCTCATGCATTTATAACTTCTTTGAAAGGAAAAAATTTTCTTTCAGCTATTGTGGAATCCATAATCACCCTGCTATGCAGCAGAACACCAGAACTTATTTCTCCTACCTAACATTGTACCTGTTGTCCACCCCCTCTCTATCACTAGCTCTCCCAATCTCTAGTCTCAGATAACCACTATTCTACTGTACAAACTGCGAAACAAACTTTTTAGAATCTATATATGACTGAGATCATGTAATGTCTATCTATGTATGGTTTATTTCACTTAACGTCTTATCCTCCAAGTTTATCCTTATCTGCAATGACAATTCCATTAATTTTTAATAATTGCACATCATCCTAAATAATATTTCTCTTTATTTCTTCATTGCTAGGGATTCATTAAGGGCCTTGCATAATCTGGGCAAGTGATCTACCACTACCAGGATAGTATTCTGATTTTGTTAAGCATTTTGTTAGATTCCAGGACTTAGAACAGTGTTGGAATAAACATGACAGTGCAGAATTTTCCTCAACTTACTGATTTCATTGCCTTGGAAATTGTCATTGCGAGGACCAGCCAGGTAGATCAGCAGATTAGAGGGCCTGCTTAGGCAGACGCAGGGACCAGAGTTCAATCCCCAGCCTGCTGGGCCGGCCCTGCCCACAGGGTGCACTGAGATGGCAATGTGGGGTGTGCCTGTAATCCCAGCACTTGGGAGGCTGAAAGCAGGAGGGTTACTATGAGTCTGATCTGTGTAGTGAGACCCTGTAGATCCTGTACTACATACATTAAAAAAAATTATCATTGCCATAAGAAATGTAGAATATATATACACATATATGAAACAGCAAAAGAATGCATAACCTGATTTTAAAATGCACAAAAGACTTCAATAAATATTTCTCTAAACAATGCATCCAGGGCTGACTAGATAGCTGAGCGAAATATATATATATATATATATATATATATATCCATCCAGTAGTGGACTAACAGATTATATGTTAATTTCATTTTTAATTTTTGAGTAGCCTCCATTATAATGACTATTAATTTACAGTCTCACCAACAGTGTATAAATGTTTCCTTTTCTTCACATCTTCACCAGAACTTTTTCTTTCTAACTGAGTGAGGTGGTATCTGTTCATTGTTTTGTTTACATCTCCCTGATGATTAGTGATCATAATCATTTTTTTATATACTAGTCAGTGTTTTGGATGCATTTTTTTTCTTATCTATTTAGTACAACGTCTACAGGGTCTCATTACATAGATTGGACTCATACTGATTCTTCTGTTTTCAGCCTCCCAAGTGCTGGGATTACAGGTGCATACTACCATACCCAGTCTCAATCAACATCTTGGTGTGCCCGGGGGTCTGGGCTGGCACAGCATGCCGGGGATCAAATCCCGGCCTCTGTTCTCTGCCTAAGCAGACACTTTAGTCCACTAAGCTATCTAGCCAGCCCTGGATGCATTCTTATTTATTAAAGTCTTTTGGGCATTTTAAAATCAGGTTATGTATTTTTTTGCTGTTTCTTATATATTCCCAATATTAATCCTTGGATGAATATTTACTGATGCAAAAAATACTCACAAAGGCATTAAGGAAACAAGAGGTCACAACATATTTCATAACTTTTAATGTTTTTTTTAAGTGGAAAATCACATATAGTATATACATATGCATATACACATGTATACATACATAAGCAGTCATTGTTTGGTATCTATGAGGAACTGATTTGAGAACCTCTCCAAATACCAAACTCTCTAGATTACTTTTAATCCCTAATCACACATAAATGCTACATGAGTGATAGTTATATTGTTGAGAAAACAATGATGAACGAAATCTGTACTTGCTCAATGCAGACAAAATTTTTTCTAAATATTTTCAAGTGCAGTTGTTAACTCTGGTTGCAGAACTCACTGATACAGAGAGCCG
>PVKN010039531.1:0-10898 GCA_004027915.1 Capromys pilorides | reverse complement strand
AATGGTGGCGCCCCCCTCCTGCAGCTGTGTGTACTGAGAGGCCCTGCCCACTTCCAGCGCCCTCTAATCTTACGCTTCCCTGAGGACAACACAGGAAAGACATACAGTTGTGCAAAATGCATTTTTCTTCTCAGAAGAAAATGTTGTGTGTATCTGTCATATCTCAGGCTATTTTTAGTGGCGATGCTTTCAAAACTTCAGGAGCCTATCTCCTCTCCCCAGGCTCAAGCACTGGGTTGCTATGCAACAGGATGGGCTCCCTGGCGATTCTCACCCTCCTCTCCCCAGATATTCAGCGCGCTGGACCTTGGCGGGAAGCAGACATTCAAGGGAGGCCAGGTCATGCGAAGAAAGAGCAGTGGCTTTGGAAGCTCCCTCTCAGAGTCTGCACTTGGCCTGCTCCCAGTTGTGCAGCCTTGGACAGAGCTCTAGCTTCTTGGGCCTCAGTGTTGCTAGATGTGAAATGGGGATGCTACTAGTATCCTACTCATGAGGTTGCTGTTCAGAGGAAGCGTGATTCTCTGTGCAAAGCACATTGTGATTTCTTCAAACACTTTCTCTAATTTGCACAAAATGAGTGCTATACGATTCAGTGGAAAGTGACGAGAATCCTGTTAGCACACCAGTGCCACTTCACCTCCCGTGTTGACTAGAATTGATTGCAGGGTAGCTCTCTGTGAAGTTGAAAAGAGCAGACACCCTTCCTAACAGTTCACTTTTGTAAACAGAAGAAGGCAGGTGTTCAAAGTTGGCATTTACAAAGTGCTGTGGGCTGCTGGCTCTGCCTAGCAGAGGTGTCCTGAGGGCCCAGGTGTCCCTGTGTGCGTGTTCAGGGCAGATGCTCTGGAAGTTTGGGACAAGTTTCCTGAGTCCAGGGCAATGCCATTAATGCCCACCCAGGGCTCACAGCCCTGGTTCCTGCCTGAGGACCCACTGCCACGTCCACAGAGCACTTCTGTTCGTGACTACTTTCCCACAGTGCAAGGCTTGCTGGTTGCTTTCTGGGTGCCTTCGGAGGGCCATTTGCATTTAAAATGTTGTAACATGGAACGGGTACAGCCCCCTCACAGGAGAGCTACTTCTGGTCCAGGGAGGACAAGCTACTCACCCAAGTTACTCAGCTAAGACTTGCAAGCCACAAACTTGGTGCCTGGATTTGCTTATTTCAGAGTCTGTTTTCTAAGCCACGCCAGCCCCTTTGTGGCAGTCTCAGAAACGCCACTCCATGGACAAAGATGGTGGCTTGAGTTTGTGTTCCACCCACTTTCCTGGGCTGAGGGAGGGGGCTAATTCCCAGTGCAATAGTAATCACAGGGATATTAAAGCCCTTACCAACGAGGCCCATGGGACTCTGTCATCCTTCTGCCACATGAGGACACACAACTGGCACCTTTGTGAAGAGTCATTGCTCACCTGACACTGAATCCGCTGGCACTTTGATCTTGAACTTCAGCCTCTAAAACTAGGCATAGTATATTTCTGTTCTTTATAAATTACTTAGTCCTGAGCCAAGCATGGTGATATGTGTCTCTAATCCCAGCATTTAAGAGGCGGAATCAGAAGGATCATGAGTTCAAGGCCAGCCTAGACTACATAGAGAGACCCTATTTCAAACACACAGATAAACAAACACAGTTTAGAGTATTTCGTTATAGTAGTCTGAATAAACAAAGGCAAATAATGATTTTTTTTTTAAATCAGAGGAAAGTGAGCCTTAGAGAAATAAAGTGATCAGACATAGACTGCAATTAGAAGTTAAATTTTGGACATCTTGAATGGTTTTTCTTTTCACTCCATTAAGGTGCTGGGAAGTGAGCATTTGAAACTCTTAACACCCAAGAAGGGACGCCACTATTGTCCACGACGTTTACGCTTTGGTAAAATGGTTGCAGTAACACTTCCTGACCAGCAGGGGCGCTGTCACCAAAAGAGCTTTCTGTAGCTGCAAATCTCCACCGGGAAACTGCTCAATGAAGACGGCTGTTCTCCGGGTCCCAGAAGGGCCCTTAACTGCAGTTCTCTACCCAGTTCGCAGTCAGTATCCTTGCCGCTCGTTTTGATCCCCGGCTTTAGTAGGAACATTTTAGAGCCAAAAACACTTTGTGGATTGACCGACAAACAGAATTTGAAGTCTTAGATTTTCGTTTTCATTTTCTGTTTTTCTCTTGAGGGAAAGAACAAAATTGGGGTTCTGAGGGTTGAATGGAGACTCAGCCTCAGAAGGGGGTTTCTGAAGTGACAGTTGTTCAAGCAGTAACCAGAAAAGAGCCTAGAAGCTCCAAAACTAAGCGATTTTATTAGGGATGCAGTGGTGGAAGGCAGTGGCAGGACCAAGCTGCTCATGTAGGGGGCCTGGAAGCAGAGCAGGGGAAAATAGACCCAGGAGAGCCACCCTGCAGGGCGTGCGGTCAGGGGTCTGCCTGCTCCGCCCCGGTGCTCACCTTCTGGCAGGACGCTCTGCTAAGAAATCAGTGATTAATCATAATCCAATCAGTCTTCCAGGAGTCTCTGTCCAATGAAGCAGATAATGACGAGTAGTTCAGAGGCCATTGCTAGAGTTGTCTTTTTTAGGAAGTTGGGTCCTACCCTAGAAAAAAATGCAGTTATGGAATACTGCCACCAAACACGGCCATAGATCCCATTTCTCGTCCTGGTTTTGGTAGTGGTGCTATGATCTTCAGGACGTGTTCCGACTTGTCTGGCGTGACTGAGCCGTGTTAAATCACAATCCTTCGGCTCCCATTGGGCTCAGGTCACTTCTCCCTAAGATGAACCAACGCCCTCCATTTTCTGAAAATCTGCACTTTAATACCCTGTTGTGGTGTCCAGCTGTGAGCTCAAATCTGTGCCTCCACTTTTGATTTTAAAAGATAAGAGTCATTGCAATTTTGCCCCAGCAGGAGTATTTAAATAATTGTTTTTTCTTCTTGATACCCTGTGTAGGTCAGTAGTCCTTAATCTTTGTACGTGTGTGTGAGTGTGCACATATGTTCGTGCAGTGAGCCTGTGAGAATTTAGTGAAAGTTATGAGTCATCAACTCAGAAAAATGTACCCATGCATAGATGTGCAAAATTTCACATTTTTCCAGGCATTTTCTGAAACTCTCTAATGCTTCCCCAGCTGTTCCCTGCAAGGGCTCGTGGGTCCTGGACTCCAGTAAATGATGGATGTTGATGGAAGTGAGCTGGTGGCATGTGAGTGTCACTCTCGCTCCACAAAGTCATTGCATCGGTGCCACTGCTGAAGATCACAGTGGGTGTGTACCCCTCTGCTGTGACTCCTGTGTGTGGGTGGACTTAGGTGTGTTCTAAACACACGCAATCCCATTTCATTTCTTCCAGTCAGAATTTTCTGCTTCATATAGTAAGAACTTCTGCTCCAAAAGCTTACATATGCTTAACATGCGAGTTACTCTTAGAAAGAAAGGAGAGAAAGAGCACACGAGAGAAAGACAAGTGACGGAGAAGAGGGAAAGAGAGGAGTGGAGAGAGAATATGAATTCAGATTTGGGAAGCCTTAGTCCTTATCCAGGTTTAATCACATTTTCTCCATTATTTTCCCTGAAAGAAACATGAGTGCTATAATGAATATCAATTTATTATTATATGCATGAAAATTGCCAAGAGTAGATTTTAAGTGGTTTTACTAGAAAAAAAAAATGTGTGCTACAACATGGATTAGTTTGCCTGTTATCCTAGCCCTGTGGGAGATTACAGCACATGGACTACAAGGTTGAGCGGGGCCTGGGCAGTTCGATGAGACATTATCTGGAAGTAAGAAATAGAGAAATTGTAAAAATTAAAAAGGGCTGGTGCAAAGATCCTGGATTCAATTCCCAGTATCATGAAAAGAATATATATATATATATTATATATATATATATATATATATATATATATATATATATATATCAGATATCTATATCTATCTCTTTCTCTCTATCTATTATCTATCTATACACAGAGAGAGAAAGAGAGAGAGAGAGCGAGAGAGAGAGAGCCAGAAAACATAATCATGTTCTTTTTTTTATATTATAGCCAGTTCAGCCTGCCCTGGGGCTGGGGCTGGCATAGTATGTGGTGCTAGGGATGGAACTGTGGTCTCTGCAGTTGCCTAATCTTGCCTAAGCAGGAGATTTAGACCACTGAGCCATCTCACCAGCCCCATAATCATGTTCTATACCATAAATATATCCAATTTTATTTAGTCAATTAAAAACTAAGAAAAAAAAAACAATTTGAAGTGGAATAACAATTGCAATGTTAAAAAAACAAAAAGCAAATACTGTGTCTTCTCAAACTTTTCACTTGCAAATGCAATTTTATACCCCTTGAAGAATATCTGTACCTACAAAGAGATGGAGAATCTGAGATCCTGAGAAAGTGGCTTGCAAACAGCGTAGAGCTAGAAAGTGGAAGAACTCAACCGAGACCTTAAGTGTCCTACATTGCTTATGTCATTGCCGCTCTTGGTTTTTTGTTTGTTTATGGTACTGGGGATAGAATTCAGGACCATGTGCTTGCCAGGCAGGCACTTAAGCCACCAAGCTATCTCCTGGTCCTCTCATGTTCTTTAGAGCCCTTTCCCTTTCTTCTGTCCTCCCTTTCTTCCCTCCCTTCCCTTCCCCTCCCCACTCCTTTCTTTTCCTTTCCCTTCCTAGGATTGAACTTAGGGCTCTGCTCATGCTAGGCAAGACCTCTGGCACTGAGCTACATTTCAGTCCCATCTCCTGAAGATGCAATGCCATCTCTGGACTCTGTGAGATTAAAAACTGCCGTGGTGGGCTGGGGAGATAGCTCAGTCCTGAGTTCAATTCCCGGTTCTGTGTGGTGGGAGGGTGTGCCACAGTGCTGGTTACCTCTGAATATAGGAACCGACTACTGATTTCAGACACACGGGCAGGCCTCATGGTGGAAGTCTCAGCCCTTTTGGTCTCACAGGTAAGTGGGGCCTCACCCGGAGCGACAATCCCCCTTGCTTTTCAGACCTTAAGAGATAGAGCCCACAACTTTTGACAGACAAGGTCTCTAGAACTAGACGTGACTTTTGGGAACATCTCATCTGGGGGTGTAGATGCTAAAGCCTTCCCAACAGCGGCAACCGGTGGAGCAGCGACCTGGAGTGAGCTTCCCTTAGGACTCGCTTTGTCTGTCTCCAAGGCGCTCGGAGGCAGTCACGGGTCCACAGGATCACACAATCGCTGCCGCTTTTACTAAAGCAGGTCACTCTTATCAGCTGTCTGCTGCTGCACATATTTTTTTTCCTCCCACTAGCTGGAAAAGGCAGTAGCTCCTTATTGTAAGTGGGCGACAGTGTTCTATGAATATAAGTGAATACAACCTCTGTCTGGATGTCAGGGACCAATGCAGGCAGCGTGGGGTTTGTGACACGTTGGATTGCTAAGGAACCAGGCGGAGAGGGCAGCAGCTCTAGTAGCAGTGTCTGGGAAGCTGTGCATAACCACACTTTCTTTTTTTCTTTTTGTTTGGAAAAGCTGACAACTTGGAAAGTGATCAGAAATTTCTGGACTTAAAAAACAATGCTTCGGCTGGTTGGGTAGCTCAGCGGATTAAAGCACCTGAGTAGGCAGGCACAGGGACAGGGATTCGACCCCAGCGGTGCCGAGATGGCACCACCCCGGGGTGCGCTGAGATGGATACTGAGACTGGGCATAGTGGCGCGTGCCTGTAATCCCAGTGCTGGGGAGGCTGAAAACAGGGGGATCACTACAAGTCCGATCTGTGTGTAGGGAGACCTTGTAGACCCTGTACTAAATACTTAAAAAACAAAAACAAAACAAACACACACAAAAAATGCTATTTTCTTTGTGTTGCTGATGATTGAGCTCAAGATCTTTAACACTGAGTCACGCGTCCAGCCCTGTTGTCTGTTGTTATCACTATTAGTATTATTTTAGAAGAAGGGTTTCATTAAGTCACTCGGGTGCTCAGGCGGGACTCGGGTCTGCTGTCCTCTTACCTCCACCTTGCGCATTGCTGGGAGCACAGGTTTGCTTCACCATGTCCTACTTGGGATTTATTTTCTTTTAATTTAATACTGTACGTTCCAAGGAATTTGCACCCGGAGGCCAAATTCTTCCAGGTGAGCTGCCAATTTGTGACTTCTGATAGGGTCCAGCTACCTGATTTTGCAGGCCAGTAAGCTGAGAGGAACAGGGACCTGTGCATGTACTTAGTGAGCCGAAGGGTTAGGCGATGGGAGCAGGGTTTCTTGGGTTCAGTTCCTTCCTACGCGTGTGAACTGTGCTGTTCATTTTATCCTCTAACCATTTTCACTTAGCACGGAAGACAAGCGTCATCCTTAAATCTACGCCACTTGCAGGGAAAGGTGAGCACTGGAGACATTCTTCAATCAGGTGCCAACAGCTCAAGCAGCTGTCAGGTGAAGTTTAAGTGCTTAGCAATCACGCTATTCCTGGCTGTGAGAACCAGCGCTAACAGATCTCCGCGTGGCTGTCCTCCATAATCAACCACAGTGTGCCATTCTCTGCACATAATTTGCCGTAGGACAGACTGTGTTTGCCAAGTCATTAAACCCTAAATCAATTATTCTCTCATCCTATACTGGTTGTATCCAGATAAAATAGTTCCCGTCATCACAAAGCAGACGCTTTTGCAGGCAGCACAGTTCTATTATGCTGGAAAACTTATAAAGCGGCTCTTTAGCCTGATAAAATCCATGGCAATGGGAAAAGACTTGTCAGTATTTTGATTTAGGGCTTTAATGTGGCTCAGAAAATTGATGGAGTGAGCAGAACTCGCTTTGGGGACACTCGGAACACAATGTATTGATTTTTCATATCCTGCGCAAAGCCGGCCAGGCCACCAGTCCTGGGAGACCAAACACAAAATGAAGATTGTAAAGAACATTGCTTTTGGACACTGGGATGGCAAGAGGAATTCATGCAAGGATTATCGTAAAAGAGAACTTATCCAGAGCTTCTGTTCTCAGGAAATAGATGACATTGGGCTGATGGGACCCTGGTACTAGAAACCAGTGGAAAGACACCCTGTGGGAGTAGTTTGTGAACTCTAATGTCTCTGGAACTTGGATGACGCGTATCTGCTCCCTGGATGTTGCCCTGGCCCTTGGCATTGCAGTGGCTCTGTGCATGTGCTAGAGATAAATCCTTTGCCTTTTCTATTGTTCACTCAGTCAGTGATAACTACGTGTGAAGAGCAAGGAAAAGCACTCGCACACGTATTCTAATGAGCCGCTTTAGGTAGTTGCAATTGTTGGTCTCATTTTGTAGCTGTCAAAATGGAAGTGGGGAAGCTGCAAAGATGACCAAGGTCGCACAGACCACGGAGGTCGTGGACAGGATGGCGGCCGAGTCAGCCTGAGGCTTGGGTGCTGACTCCACGGTGCATCTGTACCTCCTCTTAGGGAAGAAAGCATGGATGCATAAATGGCGAATGCTTCCAGGTTGGGAGTGCCACAGAGCCCAGGGATGAGCTCACTGCATCTGGGAGTCTAGAGGACCTGAGTTGTTTCTTTCCTTCTTTCTTTCTTTCTTTCTTTCTTTCTTTCTTTCTTTCTTTCTTTCTTTCTATGGCTGGCTCAACCTGCCCTGTGGGTGGGATTGGCGCAGCATGTGGTGTCTGGGATTGTACCATGGTCCCTGTGGTTGCCTAAGCTTTCCTAAGCAGGCAGGTGCTTTAGACCACTGAGCCATCTCACTGGCCCCTAGGGGGCCTGAGTTTGACAGAAGTTAATAAATCTCAGGTCAGTTGCCACTGCTTGGGAAACACAGCTGGAACCACATTGTGCAGGAGCTCCAATGCCCTGCTAGTGGGCTGCTCTGTAAGAGCTCAGCTTTCTGGTCCTGGAGCTAAGTGTAACACAAATTTTGCTTAGAATTCTAAGTCTAGTCTTTAGGAGGCCACTGAAATGCCCCAACCCTCAGATTGCTAATCTAACAAGGGAGATATTTCATGGAGTGGTTGTGACTATTATATATGGTAATATTTGCAAAGTTCCCAGCACAGTGCCAGGGGCAGGGGAAGGGTAGCCATGTGTGATTTAAAGTGTACCCAATGGATAGAGGGGAGAGGAAGTTCCTCAAACTTTGAGAACTGTCAGGAGGGCATTGATTCTGTTGCCGGTCCTCAGCCCTGGAAGTCAGGGTCTTGTTCCTCCTCTAGTGGGGCCTCCTGATGCTCTGTCATTCCCAGTTCCTTGATCTGGAGAGTGTGGAGTTCCTGGAGGATGTCTTGAGTGAGTGAAGACATCCTGTAGGAGCCACCTGAGAATGCTGAGTACTACCTCTCTGGCCTGGAGTCAGAGTCCAGCTCTCTGCCCTTTTCTTCCAACAGCCTGCTTCCAGGTGGAGCGTTGGCCTCACAACTTTGGTGCCTCTATATTCTGAGGACATCCTGTACCCTCTCAGCAACCTCCCTGGGTTATGCAAGGAGGGTGAGATGCATGCTTACTCTTGAGCCTTCTGTTGCCGTGCTGATATGTTTCGCCAAAAGGAGGTCCCGATAGGCCATGGGGAAGGAAGAGAAAGAGGGAGGAGAGTGTCGCAAGGCTATTTATTTATTTATTTAGTCCTGGGGATTGAACTGAACCAGACCCCCATTCCTGCTAAGCAAGCATTCTACCATGCGGTTACAACTATAGCCCAAAGCTGCTTATTTATTTTTTTATTTTAAAACTGACTCAAAGCATAGGTGTACCACTGAATGACTTTTCCCAGTAAATTGGCAACCAGCACCTCAAGCCATGAAGCTGAAACTGGCAGCCCCCTAGGCTTCCTCCTCAAGCTGTTGTTTCTCTGTGTCCCCTGCTTCAAGGACACCATAAACTGACACTGATGGCGAGCCTCAGTCGTTATTCACTGCAAGGGGATCCCACCTGGCTCTTTCCTTCCGCATTCTGAAAAGCGTTCATTCTCCCTGGTTGTTCTGGCTTGGGGCTTGGCTGGCACTAACTGCGGGTTCTTATGTCCCCTACGCCCACCCTGTACCCACCTACCCCTTTGTCACACAGTTCCTATGGTGAACTTTGCCCCTGTTTTGAATGTGCTATATGCTTGGTCTGAAACTTGGATCGATAAATGAGGCAAAAATCTTGGCTTTGGCTGGATTATGATCACGGCTCCGCTAACAAACAAACTGGGAAAGCACAGAGAGTGACACTAGTGTCCCCTCAATATCTTTCAAGCATTTTAAAATTAACACGGCAGCTTTCATTGTTTTTTATTGGATACAGGGTCTTGGTATGCAGTTCAGGCTCAGAGCGATACTCCTGTCTCAGTCTCTCCAGTGCTGGGATTACAGGTGTGTACTACCATACCCAGTTTCAGGACCAGTATGGTGAGCCTTCAAGGCATTCCAGGGCTGGCACGGCTTGCAATACCAGGGATGGAACTTGGGTCTTTACACTCGCTAAGCAGGCACTTAGGCCACTGAGCAATGTCTTCAACCCGACCTGGCAGTTTTAAATGATGGCTCCTGAGAAATCAAATTTTGGGGAGAAGTCCTCTTTGGAAGTGATACCATGATGCTTCCTGTGAGAAGTGATGACATGCAGCTTCATGGTGACTGAGACATCCCAAGCTGGATATTATAGAGGAAAAGTGAGAGTAGGACAGTGTCGGTAGACATGGAAAGGCATGGGCTCCCCAGACCCTAAAGTGCTTGGGATACACAGCACTTATAGTGGGTGGAATTTGAGAAGAAAGCAAGGACTCTTCCAAGCTTGTGGCCTGTGCCACTGATCAGATGGTGGCATCATTTACTCAGCTTGGGAACCATGGAGGAGAGGTTTTTAGTGGTAGAAATTTCAAGAGTTCTGTTCTGGGGTCACTTAGTCTGATATCTACACGAAGGGGCCAAGCTGTATCCTCCCGTGCATGAAAGTTCAATAGCCAACGAAATCTACATCAAGAGTTTGAGTTCTGTTGTGTCACTGTACAAATGGAAGCTCAAGCTGTGGACACAGGTGAGTTCACTGAGTTTGAGGCTGTAAAAATGACCCAGCGCAGGGGCTCTCAAGCTTGGCACTGCAGATAGGCAGGGAGGTGAAGCTGTGGGCATCTGTCCTGTGGGCTGTAGGATGACGGGCAGCAGCCTGAGCTCTACACAAGACATGCCAGTATACTTCCTCATTGTGCAACCAGAGCATCTCCTGATGTCTCCAACTGCTCCCTCAGGGTCAAGATGCTCCCAGGGCTGTTGAGAACCCCTGGGATGGGACAATGGTGCTGAGAAGAGGTAGGCAGTGCCTTACTGCGGAGGTTTCATCCTGGCTCTGCCCTGCCTGATGGTGAGACCCAGGTGAGTACAGCGTGAACTTCTTGACCTCTTATCAGTTTTCTCTGTGTGGCGTAGAGACAATAGTGGGAGGTAGATTCTCACTTGCTCCAGTAAGACAGGCAAGAAAGCTTGAGAACATGGCTTTGAACACGATCAGATTCCAGCACGGTGTCGCTGTTTTCATGGTCTCAGAGTGGCCACCCCTTATCGAGGAAGAGATTGGGGTGGAGGAGCGAGCCTTAAGAGATGCCACCATTCATGATTAAGAAGAAGGGGAGGAGGCAGAGACCAGGCTGGAGTAGCTGGAGCAAGCAGGGGAGGACAGATGGGCAAAGAAGGGTGACTTGCAGGACACAGAGCCAGTGGTCACAGGCACGTGGGGCTTCTCACCTGGTGAGGGGTCTGTCTTAGTTATTTTTCTCTCGTTGCTGGGACAGATACCGGACACACAAGCTTAGCAGAGGGAAGGTTTATTTAGCTCACACTTACTGGAGGTTTCAGGACCCTGCCCTTGCTTTGTACGGGGTGGAGGAGGGGCTGGGGCGCGGCCATGTCCAGGGTGATTTGCTCTATACTTCGGAGAAACCGCCACCTTGTGGGAAGCCAACCTCTGACAG
>PVKN010039530.1:0-10884 GCA_004027915.1 Capromys pilorides | reverse complement strand
GGAGCTTTCTTTCCCTCAATAAATATGTTCTGCTCACTAAATATATATATATATATATATATATATATATATATATATATATATATATATATATTCACACATGGCCAAACACCTCCTAGGAAGAAAAGTCACTATAGTTGAGAATGATCAAACAAAAATATTCTTAAAAAGTGCTTTTAGGGCTGGGGAGATAGCTTGGCAGTCTAAGTGCCCATCCGGCAAGTGCAAGGTCCTGATTTCTATCCCTAGTACTGCATGCTGTGCCAGTCCCAGAACCACAGGCACAATGTGCCAGTCCCAAAACCAGGCATGGTGGTGCACACTTGCAATCTCAGCACTGGGGAGGCTGAAACAGGAGCATCATTGTGAGTCTGAACTGTGAGTGAGACTCTGTATGAAATAAATAAATAAATAAATAAATAAATAAAGTAAGTAAGTAAGTGTTTTTAAATCCCTTGAAGTAAAATTTATTTTAAACATGCTTTGTTAAATGGACTCTTCATATCCCTTCTCTCTTTCCCAAGATGCTTGGCCCAAGGCCATGTTGCTCAAGAGAGCAGCAAAACTCTTCCTGCCTGCACAATCTGCCTGGAGTGCCCAGATGAGACAAAGGACCTTCTGACCCTGCCCAGGTTATGGACTCATGGTAAGGGCCTTTGGAATTGTTTGGCAGCTTGAACCCCAAGGCAGGACCCAGGGCTGGGACTGCTTTTCCCCTGAAAACTGGTGAGAGACCTTGGCATGGGAGTCTCTTAGACCAGGGCACTTCTACATCCCCTTAACCTGCTCCCTTTGGGTGGGGTTCATGTTCCTGCAACACCAAGATGGGAACACTGTATTCTGATGGAAGCTGGCACATGGAGAAGCCTATGGGTCAGTCCCACAGGACAGACATTTTTGCTCACTGCTAGGTCTCAAAATGCCCCACAATAAATACTTGCTGAGTGTCTAGGTCCTGGCTACTGGATGATGTCTCAGGTCTAGCATCCTGGAGTGTTGAACTTGGAGGTGCAAGGAAGGCAATGAGGAGGAAAAGACTCTGACCCAATCAGATTCAGCAGCTGAGGAGAAGGAGGGGTCCTTCCTTCTCCTTTCTTTTGATTCCATCTGAGGTCATTTTATCAGTAATACAGCTACACTATCTCTAGAAGACTGATTTTCTTAAAAAAGCAGAAGGATCAGGCAATCTACTTTTCAGTTACAGAATGGTAGGTTGATGAACAGAATTAACAGCAACGATCTTCACATCACTGTGAAAGGCACTATGATTATTGCTCTGATGATCATCCCAGTTAGTTAAAAAGGACTGAATGACATGCAAAAAGCCACATTAGGCACAACAGAGGGGAAATACAGGGAAAGGACTTGCAAGCACAGAGAGAGACCCATTAGCATGAGCTTCGCTACAATCCCAGAAGACCTGAGATCAGAAGGGTTCTGCCCTTTCTTTAATCATGCGGTTGCTGTCATGAAATTCTCCTTAACTCTTGAAAAAGAAGGCCTATATTTTCATTTTGCATTGGTACCTAGCAGTTCTGTAGTCCATCCTGTTCCTGGACTGAGTCTTTCCATTTCAAACCTAACATTCTTCTCAATGTGGTTACCGTTGGTTTCTCAAGAGGCAAAGAGACTGGGCTTAATGTGGGTGATCCAGCTGCTTACTATATATCTATCTTAGGAGAGAGGTTCCATGTGTTTCCCTTGGGAAGGTGGCTGAGGCCTCAAGCAGACAGGGGTTTTGAACCCTCAAAAAGTCCATTGCAAGGGTACTATCTAACACTGGGAGAAAGGTAGAGATCCAGACAGTCACTGGACAAATTAAAAAATCAACTCACAGAAAAGATGGAAAGCAGTTTGTCTAGCAGATGACACCAGTGTCTTCCCCATGCCCACAACTGTGAGTGAGCCAGCTGGAAAGGGGGCACAGTTCCAAGGAAGCCTCAGTCCCAGAAGACTGCACATCAAGCAGAAGAATGGGGTCAGAGCCTTGGCCCAAGTAGGGCTCATCAAGGACAGAGATGTCCATCCCCCAGCAAGCTGCTGGTGCACAACCTGTGTGTCTTGCTTGTCCCCTAAGTGTTCCCACATTGTACCACATGCCTTTAACATACACCTCAGCTCTACCAGAACGTCTTCCAGAACCTTCCACAAGCTAAACAACAAACCAGTCTTTGGCAGCTCCACCCCACCCAAGGGTCAGCCAATAGAATCATCTTCCCCACTGAATTCTCATCATCATGGGTACCACATGGACTAAGGCCTTGACAGCCAATATCTACTTAAGGTTCACATCTACCTTATAGCATATAATTGTCTCCATTTCACCAAGGAGGAAATGCAGTATGGTCACTCAGCCTCCTGAATGTTGGGGACCCTGGGAAATCTTTAACTGCTTGGGGTGAAACTATCTACAGGCCAATTTTTGTTCACCTTGTGATGAGACATGATAGAAGGTTTTTTTGTACTTTTCGGAAGTACTTTATCCCAGATCCTCATGCTCACTCTGGCAAGAATATCTACATTTAAGAAGCTGGATGCTTTCTTGCTTTGGGACCTCTGATATTTAGTCTAGAACTATCTCCTGGACTCATAGATAGAGTTCACTATGCCATTGTCAGTACTGATCCAGCTCTAGAGAAATGTGAGTACCTGACAATTGCACGCACTCTACGCCATCCCCAAAGACTCTGCTGCCTTCTCCTGCCTCCTTGTACCTGCATTCCACCATCTGGGGCCTTTGCCTAGCATCATCCCAACCATCCCAGAGATGGCAAGGCGTGCCTGCCCAGTGCGCACACAGCAGGGGTAGTGCCTGGAGCAGAGCCTGGCTGCATGGCCACCATCACCAAGGATGCTTTCAGCTTGGCCATGCTGTATGAGTCACTTAAGACCTTCCCGCCTCTATGAGTGCAAAGGGGCAGCTGCCTGAAAGGGGATTCATGAGGTAAACACAGGCAAAGAGCAGAGACAGAGGAAGTGCTTCAGAGCTGGAAATATTTATGATCTCCAGTTTATGAATCAATAATTGAAGAGTGAAAGAACAGTTACGGATCGCCCAGCTCATTGATGAGGGCGAGCCATGGCAAGTTGAGTCCCTGCCATCTCGTCTCCTCCCAGGGGCCCCTAGGAAGTGCCTTCACAGGCAGCCCTCACAACTCCTGTCACCCACTTCTCTGGGGACCCTTGCTAAACAGGATTCCAGGAATGTAGCCATGTCTAGGGGTGGGGCCAGGATTTTGCCCACTCAACAAGCTCTTGGAGTGTTACCATGTACACCAACATTTACGAACACCTGAAACAGAGACACTGAAGTCAGTGTTCAATGTATGGGAACAATAAAGACAGGTGAAGAGCTGACAGCATCCCTCTTATTAAGCAGTATAAAACTGGGCCAGTGAGTGACCCTCCTTACTTAGAGGGGACTCTGTCCTCGGGGTTTTCTAGCCTTTGCCCTGAAAGTCCACTCACCCAAGCTCCTCCCCCACAGTGATGGGCCCACGTGGCTGGTACTCACGGTCTTGCTGTTCCACAGGGGTGTATCCCCTGAGGCTCCTCTTAGGGTGTCGCCTCCCCAGCCTTCCACCAGGATTCCTACTGTTCCTCCTGTAGCAAACTGAGATGCACCAGTCACATTAGAACTGAGTAAGGATCCCAACACATGGCCAGATCACAAAAACAGCTTCCCGGGTCCAATTTCACGCCCACCAAGTTATAGATGCAGCAGAATCGGGGCCTGAGGATCTAAACAATGGACCCCATGATCCTGTCATGAAGTCAAATGTGGGAACTCATGTCCCGCGTTACTCTTCCTTAGGCTTGCGCTGCAGGGTACACTCGGTCTTGATTCTCATTTTTAATCTGATTTTTGTTCCAGCTTTTCCAACTTTTGTAAGGCAGCATATTTTATTATACAAGTTCAGTCAGCTATTTGTATCTAACCTTAAAACATTTTCTTTAGGCTGTTCCAATTTGCATATAAAAATTCTATCCTGCTGTTTTAATTGCTTTGGCACTTCCTAATATTTCCTGAGTTTGTCTTTTTAAATTAATTTTTCACATTATTTATTTATTTATTTATTTATGCATTTGGTACAGGATCTCGCTATGCAGCTTGGACTCATAGTGGCCCTCTTGTTTTAGCCTCCCCAGCACTGGGTTACAGGTGTGCACCACCATGCCTGGTCTCAGGAGCCGGAAGGGTGTCCCTAGGGTTCCGGGGCAAGCACAGCATGCATTCCCAGGAATCAAACCTGGTTCCTTTCACTTGCCAGGCAGTGCTTAGACCGCTAAGCTATTTCCGCAGTCCCCACACAGTTTTATTTTCTTATCTTTCTATTTTCATCTTCATTTTATTCTTTGGGGTATGTTACTTAACTATCCAATCTAATTAGTGAAATTTTTGGTTTTCCCTTCTAAAGGTAGCTTTGGTAGGAGTAGATGTCCTTAGCTGTTGATCCACATAAACACAGCAGTCCTTATTTGTTTGTTTGTTTGTTTGTTTGTTTGTTTGTTTTCTGATTCCCAACTGTTTCCTCTAGGTACAACATATTTTTATCTAATATTGTCATTCCTCACAAATAAGCCACACCCTCCAAAGCAGTCCTTTTGGTGGATTTGGGCCATGTGCTTTCTACCCACCAGCCTTAGAGGTGACCCCTTGCTCAGTAGACAGTGACATCAGCCCTCGCTGCTGTCAAGTCTGGATAGATCTGCGACTGCTCACTTAGTCCAGATCTGCCAGTTAAGCCTCTGCTGTGCCTTGTCTGGACACCGCCCTTGGACATATTAAGAGCATCAGAGCCTGGCCTCTTATCCTCACTCCTAATACTGAGCACCAGAGCTGATGGTGACCAGTTGTCACAGAAGAGGGGTCCTCCAGTGGGGAGAGGAGACCACCCGGCATCAGTGAGCTTGGTGCTCTAAGTCTCTTACAGTGTCGCCTATGTGCCCGTTACCCACCTAGCTCTCTCCACATCTTACTTGCCTTGAGCTGACTTACAAAACCTCTACATCAGCTTCCCTTCCCATTTAACAAATTAAGAAGTTGGAGCACAAAGAAGCCAATTAACTCACACTCTCCTCTCCTGATTCCACCACTGTAGCCTCTTGACCTCGGCCTTCTTTTCCTTCCACAGCTCTCAGAATCCACTAGCATGTCAGCCAGTTCTTCCATTTACAGTGTCACTTTGACCCATTTCTTAGCATAAACTATATTGCATTCTTATGCTTTCATAGACCTATGCATTTTTCAAAGCATTTCCATACCATCATCTCAATAGGTTATGAGAGAAATCTCTAGTGTGTGCTGGCCAGGCCCAGCTACGTGACAATGTCTCCTTGTAGATGGTAATTTAGAAGGCAGAGGGGGAGCAAAAAAGCATCAGAGGAAGAGGTGGAGAGGATGAGGAGTCCCTAGCTTAAATTTAAAAACCCTCCCTAATCACTATGCGCTACTTTTCCAACTCCTCTATTATTGGAAATTTATTCCCCTTCCTTTGGAAAAGAGTCTCCTGCTGCCCACCTATATGACTTCTCTTGAGCTATTAAAATTCCCCAGAATGTCAGAACCCTTCTCATGAACATGGCATCCTACCATTCAGACATTACCAACCCCATATCAGAAACAGTGAACAAGTCTTTTCTAATTCCCCCAGTTGAAAGCATGGCCTTCTAAGACTTTAATATTCATTCAAATTTAACAAATCTACCATGTGCCAAGTTCTGGTAGCCAGTGACAAGCGGCAGTGTTTCAATAACTCATGCTTACCCACTAAGTGTGCTTGTGTTTTTCCTTCTCATCCAGCCTGAAGCTCCTAGGTAGAATGGGCCATCCTCCCATCACAGTACAGGAATGGCCCACACTCTCACAAAATGGCTAGCAAACTAGGTACGCATTGAAGAAAAGGTTGGTTAAATGCAGAACAAGCGGATAAATAGGACTGAGTGCTTTCTTTCGGGGGTCAATGAGCCAACCATGTGCTCAGGAACTAGGCCCTGTGCTAGGGAAAGAGCAGGCCTAGGTTGGGTAGGAAAGGAGAGACTGACTTTACTTTCAGGGCTTTGGATCTTAGGAAGTGAAGTCTGGATATTCCAATGACTTTGAGTCCTTTCTCACAGAGAACACACATCGGCACAGTGAGGGACAGCAGGAGGAGAGTGAGACCAAGTTAGAGAGAAAACTGAAGTGAAAGCAACCCTAGTGAACAGGACAGCTGGCATCACTGGCTTAGGCCAAGGAGACAGCTCCACAGACAATAAACCGTAAGATGACGTTTCTCAGAGTTGGTCCCTCACCTGCATCTGTCAAAATTAGCTGAGAAACTGGTTAAAACACAGATTCCTAGGCCTTGCTTCAGACCTACTGATCCATGAGGGTGTGGTTCTTGGTTGGAACCAGGTTCCCAGGTGACTGCTTTGCAATGATCTGTGTTGTCATTACCCACAAGTCCAAACCATGGAACAGAGTTAAAGTAGAAATCAGCGGCAAGATTTTGAGACAGTTGTGCATTTGGGAGAAAAGCAACCAACTCTCTTCTAATCAAGACCAAGTAAAGAAAATAGCTCTACATCGCAGTGTTTATATATTCAATGTTCTTCTCTAAAATTTCTCACTTTGTTCATTCAAAAGGAGAAAAGGGAGAAACCCGACATTAACTGAGCACTTAAACTCATGCACTTAGCTAATGTCAGGAGAACCAAGAGTGAACAAAGGGTTATTTTAGGTTCATGTCAGTTTTACTGGGCAAACCAGATACAGAGCCTATCTTTTGTGGGGATTACATTATGGAGGAGAGAGAGAATCTGCAAACAATACTGGATTAGATAAGCAAGTTGTGATAAATGCTAAGAAAATAAAAATGGGTGCTCAAGAGCGATAACAATAGACTTCTTTAAGAAAGTGTAATTTGGGGCTGGGGAGATAGCTCAGGGGCATAAGTGCCTGCCTGGCAAGTGCAAGGTCCTGAGTTCAATCCCCGGTTCCACAAAAAAAAAAAGAAAGAAAGAAAGCATAATTTGAACAACTCTTGAAAGATAAAAATCAGACCTGGTGGCATTTGGAGACTATCCCAGGCAGAACATACAACCAGGGGAAGACTCACAAGCCTGCCAGCTTATTGCAGGAAAATACAGAAGGCTGGGCAGTTTGAGCAGAGGAACAAGAAAAGAAACACAAACTGACAAGGGTGCTACTGGATCTGATAGGATCTTTGACATTTTTTTGAGACAAAGAATTATGCAAGGAGGGGCAATGTGGGGTGGGACAACACAGGTAGATTCCAGTATAGACAAGACACCCTAGTGGATAGGGTGTGAGATACAAGGGAAAGCATAGAGAGAAAGATGTGGAAGATTTTGTCCTGAGGGAAAGGATGGAAGGAGCCAACATTATCATCTAGGATATGCTGGCCACTGACTTGAAGAGCCTATTCTACTAGACTGGAACATTTGCAGACTTTAAACCCCACAGATACATAGCAACAGAAAGAGATGTTAAACAGGCATGGCATTAGGCAAGAGCAAGAATTACGTAGGCATGTGAAGGAAGGAGAGATTAGCATTTCGGAAGAGTGTGGAGGAGGACTTGCACCAGAGTGACAGCAGCCGGTGGATGAGCTGTTGAAGGGCAGTGATGGCCCTGACTTGGAAACTTCCCCCAGAGTCCAGGCAAGCCCCCCACGTTCACACATATGCACAATATCTGCAAGCTCTTTTCAGATGTCCATGTTGGCCTCCAATGAACAGGAAGAGCAACTCAACGCAACCAAAATGACCAACATTCGTCTACAGAGCTATTCATGGATTGTCCCTATTGTTGAGCTGCTTCTTTTATCCCTGTCCCAGCACCATTTAATGCTTCCTTGAGATTCTTGTTTTCCAGTCTAAGGATGCAATTCAACCCAAAGAATATTTGCTGAGCATCATTATTGTTAGCAGGTGAAATGTAGGATAAAAAGAGGAGTGAGATGCTCTTGCTGCTGCTCAGGTACTCCCAGCCTAGAGCTGGTGGCAACTGACTCTGTTCTGTACTGTAGTAGATGCTATAGCAAGGATGTGCAGAAGGAGCAGCAAGGCAAGGAGAAAGGCTTTCCAGGACAGCTGGCTCTTACGCTGAATCTTTAAGTGTAAGGAAAGACAATGCATGGCAAGCAGGAAGGATGGACTGCTGCCAGGACATGTTCCTGGTAGAAGTACTGGAGCGTGAAGGCACAGCCATGTTGCAGAAATGATATGTGGCGAGGTGCGACTGGGGTGCAGTAGAAGATGGGGAAGTTTACAACATAGTGAGAGTGGGTGATCAATAAGGCCAGCGCATGAAGGCTACATGTGTCACTAAACAAAGAGAACCATGCAGGGCTGGCCTGTGGCTTTAAAGGCAATCTTCATGGAAGTTGGAAGATGGACCGAGAAGGGATAGACTAGAGACAGTAAAAGCTGTCAGGCCTGGGAGATAACTCAGTGGAATAAGTGCCTGCCTGGCAAGCACAAGATCCTGAGTTCGATCCCTAGTACCACCAAAAACAAACAAACAAACAAAAAAGGCTGTCATGAGGTTGTTGGAACTGCCTGGGCAGGACACCTCAAGGAGGTAAAATGAGGCATAGGCAACAGAGGCAGAGGAGAAGATAGAAATCCACACTGCAGAGGTGGACTCTGCGGCCTTTGTTGAGGCCCTGCTAATGGAAGCCCCTGTGAGGGCCACAGTAACCTGGTCAAGCACCTGCTTTGCTGTTTGTCCTGAGTCACAGCTGTGGGTGCCCTTAGATGGCAAACCCGGTTCCAAGTTTGCCCTTCTTCTGCAGTGATTTCAGGTGCCAGCGCAGGCTGCTCATGATAGCATCGTGTATGTTATTTTAAGTGAAATACAAAAGCCTCTTTGCTAAATTCGCTGCACATAGCAAAGTCCAACACCGAGGTCTCAGAAGTGCCACCGCCACAGGCATCAGTGGCCGCCTGGGACAGTCCAGGAGTTGGGTGGCCAAAGGCCCAGGAGTAGCTGCCCCAGCAAGAGTGCGGGATACAGATGCTGACAGTCAAGACAGCTACACAATTGAGGTTGTTCACCCCTTAAAACAGACTTCATTGACCTGGGGCTCACTGCCACACATGGGGTCCCACATAGGGTGTTTGTGTGGGTGGGAGGCAGACGGAGGAGAAGAGGACCATGCAGTAAGATTTCAGTTATACCACAAAGAATGGTGGCATTTGTGGCCTCGCTATCTGAGACAGAGGCAGGATTGCTTGGTCTCAGTAGTCCACAGCTAGCTTGGACAACATAGCAATACCCTGTCTCAAACAGAAGATAAGCAAAAATAGCTCCCCAAACAAAGGTCATTATGTTCAGATAATGTATTTCCTAAGACTGTGGAATGGGTGGATGGTCTGTATAAAAATGAAATATAATACTGAGATAAAGCCAAGAGGTAGATTGTGACAGATTTTGAAGGACTTTGAATAACAGGCAAGGTCTTGGACTTAATTTTGTAGATAAGACTATGGCAATTGTGTTTTTGGATAGCAACTATTCGGATAACCAACTCTACTGGATGAGCAGGATGGGCTCCAAGGTGGGAGGCTAGAGGTGGGAGAGGAAAAGAAAGAACAGAGCCTGAGCCAGGTGGTATCCAAGGGAGAAGACTGACCAAGGGTGTGAAGGACATTTGGAGGCAGCAGCAATGGGTCTGGCCCACTCACAGGGAGCAAAGGAAGATATAGGAGGGGCAGCATCAGCACAGGTGTCCAAAGTCCAGTTATGGGACAAGAAAGGTGACCCTGTAGGCTGGAGACTTATACAGGCTGGAGGCTATCTGGAGGGTGAGATGATGTTTTATTTTATTTTATTTTATTTATGTTTATTTACTTATTTTGGTTTGTTTTCAGAGACAAGCTCTTCCTGGATAGCCCAAAATGACCTTGAATTTGCCAGTCCTTCAGTCTCAACCTCACTAGAGCTGGGATTATACTTGTGTCACCACACCTAGCTAAAGGATCACAGGATTTTAGTAATTGCCCATGAGGCAGCAGATTAGATCCTTGAGAAGATACATAGACTAGAGGGCCAGATTTTGAGTGAGAAGGGAGATGATGGGTCAGCCAGTGCCTGGCCAGAGACCCAGGAGGAGATGAAGAAGTCGCCACAGGGCTAAGAAGGAGCTAGGGTCTGGGGGACAGGGTCAGTGGGGCTCCTTTGGGGGGTGATAAAAGAGTGGATGAAGCAATTCGGTCATATGTGGTGAGTGTGTGAATGAATGTGTACAATGAGACATGCATGCAGTTATGTGAATAAATGCATGTGTGAGTTTGAGTGTGAGTGTGAGTGTGAGTGTGTGTACTCAGAGGCCCCCAGTGCTGTCGGCAGAGCTGGGCAGCGTCACCCCCAGGTATATGAGATGCCAGGGCAGCTGTGCACACTTGCAATGTGAATCTCATCTCACCCTCATGGCAACTGGGCTGGCAGGCAGTAGATGGGGGAGGCAGGGGCAGGCAGAGTGTGAGAGGCGGGGCCAAGAGCATCATCACTTGACTGGAAAGCAGTTCATAAAGGCAACATAACCGTGTCACTTGGATTGCACTGATGAGACAAGTGCTACCACGGCGACCGTCACACTCTCACACACAGCTCTGCTTTCTCCAGTGGCCAGCTGGCAAGCTGCTCTTTGTCCTCACGCTTCATGTAAAGTGTCCTAATATCACCTGAGCTCTAGTAGCCTGCAAGTTCTCTAAATCTCTTCCAGGTCCAAGTGACCTCTAAGGTCCTGCAACGTGTCCCTCTGGGTTGTTCTCGGCAGGCCACACTGGCCCCATTGTCCCGAGGTTCTTGTGCGATCAGCACCAGGGGCCTGAGAAAGCTTGCTAGGTCACATCATGTCATGAATTCTGGCTCCC
>PVKN010039529.1:0-10865 GCA_004027915.1 Capromys pilorides | reverse complement strand
TAGAGAGGGACCAAGACAACCCGAACTCCACAAATGAGAACAGAAAGAACCTACCAAATAGGGCAACCAGTTAAACACAGGAGTAAAAGGGGTAAACCGTAGTAAGTAAAAGACATGTCAATCATAAGTCAATACATTTCGATTATAGCCATCAATAAAAATGGACTCAATTTTCTAATTAAAAGAAATAGACTGGCAGAGTGGATAAGGAAGCAAAACTCAACAATATGCTGTATACAAGAAACACACTTAACTCATAAAGAAACTCATAGGCTAAATGTTAAAGGATAGAAACAATACTACATGTTACATGCCCCAACACCTCATTTAAGTTTGTAAATAATTTATTTACAGTGTGCAATCTATGATTAATCTCATGCTATGCATTCATTTCAGAAATATTTCTCTAAAACTCACTTTGTCTATATCTTATATCTTTCACATTTTAATATTTATCTGCAATTTTTAATATGCTATGTAATTATTGATTTTCAATGAAATTAATCAAAAATAAATAAAATAGAATGATTAAGGCCTTGCCCTAACTGGCCTGCTCCATTCAATTAGGCTCCACCTCCCACAGAGGCCATTCAGCTAATGAACTCATCAGTGGACTAATACACTTGATGAAGTTCACACCCTCGCAATTCGAGCACCTCTCTGGGCATCTTAATCTAATCAAGTTGTCAATCAAGATTAACTTTCACAGTGAGTCAGAAAAGAGTGAGGCAATGTGATTTACTTTCATGAGACTTCTCTAACCTCTCTATAAAAAAAGCAAATAGTGACGAGGTGGCTGAGGGTTGACAGAAGGTAAAGGGAGACAGACCTTGGTGGTTGGGGCAGGGATTGAAAGGGCTGGCTGGCTGCTTGCATGAGGGGTGAGCAGAACTCAAGGACATCCCACCAGGTCATAGGAATAAGGTAATTATTTTTAATAACAATTTAAGTCTCAAATATGTCCAACCCTCTTCCTCTGTCTTCCCATCTCATCAATAAAAGAGGAAGTTGGATTAGCTCAGTTTGGAGTGCCCAGAATTCCAGCAAGTTCCTGAGCTAATGAATTTGCAGGACTGAATACTAATAGTAGATTTGATTGAGGAGTAAGAGGCCAGCAGTCAAGAAAAATGCATGCAGGGCAAGTGGTATTGCTGATACCTAGGTATTGACCTATCATAGTCATTGGGCAACCAAAATGCCATCCAGCCAGAGCCTCCTGAAGCTCCTAAGTCCTGGCACCACATGGCCCTCTAAGCAGGCCTTCAATCTGCCCTGGCTCCAGCTCTGCTGCACGAATATCTGTCCATAAAGCTCCACCTGGCCATGAACTGGCTTCTTACTTTACCTTCCTTCCTACTTCCCTGGAGGAAAGAAGAATCCATTTGGAAAAAAAAAACTATATAAAAGCAGAGGCGGGGATGGTTTCAACTCATGAATTTGTGTTTGGTTTTGTTTTACTCATTTTGTTGGTACTGAAGGTTGAATCCAGGACCTTTGCACTGAACTGCAATTCCCAGCCCTTTATTACTTTTCATTTTGAGAGAAGGTCTCACTAAGTTGCCCAGATGTGGCTTGAACTTGCTTTCCTCCTGCCACAGCATCGTAGGATATGGACTTATTATAGCTTAAGACCAGATAGCTAAGCACTGTCTATCTCTTCTCATCTCCAAATACAGAAGCCCACAAGCAACATCTTCCAACAACAACCCTAGAACAAACCCTAGAGCACTGCCACATTTGGCCTTGAGGACTGTATGTCTATTAAGCTGGTGAGTGAGGCCATTGGGGATGAAGAAAAGATGGGTGGCTGCAGCTGTGGCCTGGAGACTTTCTCTAATATCTTCAAAATATGAAGATGAATGGAAGGAAGAGAGGAAAAGAAATAGAGACAGAAAAAAAGTAAGTTAGGAGAAGTGAGAAGCAAGTCACAGAGACTAATGAGAGTACACAGAGAAAACCAAAAGAGAGGAAAACAGAAGAAAGCATTAAGCTTTTCATTACTACAGCTCTAATCTTTCCATATGATCGTGAACCTAAAGAAAGCATTGTGTGTGTGTATGTGTGTGTGTGTGTTTGTGTCTGTGCATGCACGCACATGCATGCATGCGTGTGTGTGTGTGTGTGTGTGTGTGTGTGTTTCTCAAACTAGATTCACTACATGAGTGCAGTTAAGTAAAAAGGAGTTACAACGCTGGATTCTTCTCAAGTTGTGAATTTACCTGGAAACTGCAATGAATGGAAAGAGATGAAAGGCAAAAATTATAGTGATAGCTTGGAGCCTAGGCTGAAGCTGTGATAGATGAGTGGAAAGGCATCCAGCTTAACGGAATTTAGTGCTAGCTATGTTGGGAAGTAGAGAAGGAATAAGCTGCTTAAGGGCAAAAGATGCAGAATTGATATTAGAGGAGCGATCGAGTCATAGGTAATGATGTGCTCTGGGCTCCGTGACTGTGAATACACATGACTGATTTGGGATGGAAGGCAAGGTTGTAAGCAAGCTGTAAGGAAAGTGAATGGCTAGTCTGGATCACATGAAAAAGACAGCTGACATCACTAGCCGATTAGAAAGTTCAGTGTAAAACCACAGTGACAACTTTCTTCATGTCCACAAGGAGCAGTGTGGCAGACATTACCAGATGCTGGAAAGGATGCAGGGAAACTGCAATACACACTACTGGTGAGAATATGAAAGGTGCACCTGTTTACCTTAAAACTTAAGTGTGACCTAGCAATTCTATTCCTACACACCCACTCCCAGTAAATTAAAATGTTTTTTCCCACAAAATCTTATGTGGAAATTCCACGACAGCATTCTTCATAATGAACACAGTGAGAACCACCTAAATGTCTATCATTGTGCATGGATTACCAAACGCAATATATGCACACGAGGTGTGACCAAACTGTCTGGTGAATGTTTAAGTTTTTTTCATATATTAAAGTAAAACACCCATCACCATCATGCTTCTGCAAAACACTCTCCGTCACATCAAACAATCCTACCGTTCCTGGCACTGGGTGAAGCAGTGCAGGCCACTGTCTTTCATGACTGCCCTTCATTGTGCTATCACAGCCACCTCGATGTCCTGAGTCAGTTCAAAACCTTTACCTTTCAGGCTGACCAAATAGCTCAGTGGGTTAAAGAGCCTGCAAGCAGACACAGAGATTGGGGCTTCGATGCCCGGGCCTGCCGTGCCAGTCCACCCTGGGGTGCACTGAGATGGCAATTGAGACTGGGGGTGGTGGCATGCACCTGTAATCCCAATTCTTGGGAGACTCTAAACAGGCAGATCACTAGGAGTCTGATCTAGTAGTGAGACCTTGAACACCCTGTAGACCTTTACCTAAAGTACAAAAATAAATGAAATAAAATTTGCCTTTCATGGTCATTTTGACTTTGATGAAGAGTCAGAAGTTGCATGGTGCCAGACCCAGGGAAAAAGGCAGACAAAGACGCACCTGAGCTAGGCTGCCTTTCTGTTGGCTGCACTGGGTAGCTGCATGCACTCATTTTCCATCACTTATGAAACAGGACATCCAGAACTGTTTCAGAAACTAGCAAGAATGACAGGATAATGTCTTCGGCACAAGAGCAGGCACTTTGAGGGGGATTACTATGTTTCTAACTATCTAGTTTTTATTAGAACATACATTGCATGTTTTGATCAGCCCTTGTACAATACTCTGTTATCCTGCTACAGAAAGGATTGAAGTAGCAATTCATGCTACAGAAATGTGAGCCTTGCAAACATTATGCTAAATAAAAGGAGGCAGATGCAAGAACGACATACTGCATGCTTTTGTTTTTGTTTGGCCCAAAAGGGGCAAATCTTCAGATAGGGAGATTAGTGGTTGCCTGGGCATGAGGGGTGGGAAGGAGAAACAACGTCAAATAGCAGGAAGATATTTATAAGGCAATTTAAAATGTCCTAAAATTACACTTTTTTTTTGTATTTTTGGGAAGGGTCTACTCTACAGGGTGTTTAGGTCTCACTACTAGATCGAACTTGCAGCGATGCACCAGTTTACAGCCTCCCAAGAGCTGGGATTACAGGTGTGAGCCCCATGCCCAGTCTCCATTGCCATCTCAGGGGGCCCTAGGGGTAGGCCGGCATGGCAGGCCCAGGGGTTACACTGTGTGGATAACTTTGTAAATCTGAAGACCATCAAGCTGTACACTTGAGACAGTAACATTTTATAAATTGTAACCTAAAGAGAATGTTTTTATAAAAAACATAAGCAATAAAAAGAAAGGAAGACATCAATACAACAGCATTGATGAAAACATCTATATGTGTATTGAGAGCCATAAGAAGGGCAACAGTTGAGCTAGAGAGAGTGGCAGAGAATGAGGGGCTACAGTCTCAGATGGGTTAGGGGCTGGTAGCTGAGGGCACCAAGCAGAAGCCACAGATGGTGCAGTTTGGTGCCATGAGCTCCACTGGGGAGCTGGCAGGGAGGAGCAAGCAACCATCCACTATTGACAAGGAGAAGCAAGAACGTGGTCTGTCCTCTTTCCAGACCCACGAACACAGTGATGCAGGAGAGAACACTGAATGCATGAACTATTTTTTAATAATTAATCATGTCACCCACTGAGGGAGGTAGGCAAGGAGGTAAAAACAGGAAATGGCTTAGACCTAGCGAGACTTGAGACTGTGGTCTTGGCTTCTCCAGTGGCTGGTGACGGACTGCAGGCAAGCTGTTTACCCTGCTGCACTCTTACCTGTCAAAGGTGTAGAATGATCCCCACCAGCCTCACAGCACAGCAGAATGCTGGGAGATTCTGAGGCTGAAACCAGAGCGAGTACACCTATCACAGTTCGTAGCAGACCACAGGCAGCTATGCGTAGGAGGGTATCAGCGTCCCTTACACTCCTCTTACTGGCCCAGGAGAAATCTGAACTTCAGAGAGTTAGATTGCCTGATGATTGCCACCAAGAACTTAAAGAGAAAACAGGTCTGAGTCCTTCCTCCAACCTGCTGCCTCTCTCCTGCAAACTCATGCCTTCTGAACAACTCTCTTCTAGCATTTCTATGCTGGCTCTGAGACAGAAACAACATAACCATTCACACACTTTCAGTATTAGAAAGCAACCACATTCAAGAATTTCTGAAGACCCATTAGCGTGTGTCTGACCTAAATATGGTCAATATTCCTACCACACCCTAGAAAGGCAGGCACCAACTGAGCTCTTATTCTGTACCAGATGCAGTATGTTCTTTGTATGGTCTGCATCACTGAGTATCCATAGAATGGAATATTATTTAGCTTGGAAAAGAGACTACCATTATAAGCATAAGAAAGCATGAATGAAGCTTAAAAACATTCAGCGAACCAAGCTAGACACAAAAGGTCACATAATACAACTACACAACACACAGAGAAAGAAATCCAGAGATAAAGAAAGCTGAACAGTGGTTGCTAGGAGCCAGGGAAGAGGGAAGTGGGGAGTGACTGCTCCATGAGTATGAGGTTTTCTTTCAGAGTGAAGAAAATATTTGGGAATCTAATAAGAGTTAGCTGGCGAACAGCATTATGACTGTACTGAGTGCTATAGAATTGTATTCTTTTAAATGTTTATGTTATGTAAATTTCAGGTCAATTTTTTTAAAGTAGAAGAGTATCTTAGATATATGTTTCCTTTTCTTGTAGCTGGAAAAATGAATTTATTCTAATATAAATTGAGAAGAGCAACCTATTAGAGAGAAGGAAGTTCCCAGGGGCTCCAAGAAAGAGCCAGTCAGTGAAGCTTGAGGTGCAGGAGGCACAGGAGTGCAGCGCACACTCCCAGCTTGTTCCTGGTCTTTCTCCACTCCCCTCTGTCCCTGGAAGAAAGATCATGTGGTTGCCCAAACTTAGGACTTACATGCCGATTGTCCTCAGGGTTGAGGGTCAGCAGCCCCACTAAGACCACATGGAGCCAGAGAATGCCTAATGAAAGGAGTGTTGCATGAGCCAGAATTGGGGAGGAAGAGATAATGCATGTCTCAGTTCATGTTCGCTGCTATAACACTGGGTCAATGTTAATCAGCAGCAGTCTTTCGGCTTACAGTTGTAGTGGCTGGCAAGACCCAGGCAGAGAGGCTGTATTCATGAGAATCTTCTTGCTGCATTCTCTGGAGAACGAGAGGAGGGGAATTCCTTTTCTATATTAGTGCTGATTCCAGCCATGGGAATGAAACCCATCTGGCCTGATGACCTCTTCAAGGCCCCACCTTTTAATTCTATAGCAATAGCAATTAAATGTCCATGTGAACTTGAGAGGAGACACGCATTACGGTCACAGCCTGGAAGAAGTACAAGACAGCGAGTGTGCATTGCAAACATCATGTAGGCCATACAGCATCTCAGTTGCATCTGGCTGGACACAGGCTGGGCATTATAGACTGAGTGATGACCACACAAACTGATCTCCGCCCTCCTGGAGCTGGAAGTCATGAGGGAAGAGGAGCCCTGGGCTGGGCCTGTGGTCTGTGAGCTGAGTGCTAGAAAGCTTGTCTGTCTGTCTGTTCCTTTGTTATCCATGATAAGGTGGAAATGACCACCTGGAGTCGCCTGATTACTCATTACACCAACGTCACCAACTATTTGTATACCTTGCTCATTGGACTGTGAGAACCTAAGCTCTATAGAGTACAGAACTGACTCACAGAATGGAAGGGAAAGGAAAGAAGGAAAGGGAAGGAGGGAAGGAGGGAGGGAGGAAGGAAGGAAGGAAGGAAGGAAGGAAGGAAGGAAGGAAGGAAGGAAGGAAGACAGGAGGAAGAAAAGATTTTCTGATCCTTTCACGGATGATTCTGATCCACTGAATGCGCTAGACTTTATGTCCTGCTTCCCTTCAGATAAAGGGTTTTGAAAGCTGACTTGACCCCATTTTGAAGGCAGAGGTGGAATGAACCTGACACGTGACTAAGTGACAGCTGATGGCACTACCCTTACCCGGGGTTGGGCCTGTCATCTGGTGTCACTCTCTCCTTCCAAGAGGGAAGTGGACACTTGACTGGCTCAAGCTGGTCACTGGTTCTCTGTCCAAAGTCTCTTTAGGTGGCCTCTTTTCCTAGCATAACAACCTTGCAACCAAAGTGGATTTCCAGGAAAAAGATCAACATGTTGGCAGTGCCAACCATCGAGCTGAGGGACGAAGGGATATCTCTTCTTTTCATAATTTGAATTTTATTTTATATTTCAATAAAATGGGTCACTTTCAAAATAAAGAAAATAATATGAAAGAAGTTATTTTTAAATATCCTCCTTTCCCCTGTGACTACATGAGTTCTCATTCTCTGATTTGGCCTTTTTTATGACCTACACTGATGACCCTCCACCTCATAGCTAAATCATCAGGGAACCACAGACATGAAATCAAGCCTGCCGTATAGACGGAGAACATGGCAGCCACAGAGTGGAGTGACCAGTCAAAACTGCACAGCTGTAGGTGGCCAAGGAGCCAGAATCTGTGTGACTATGCCTAAGTCCACATCAGACAAACTTCAGAATCCATGATTTTGGCTTGATACATATTTATTTGTTTGTTTTTGGAGCTAAGCCATCACTACATAGTCCAAGCTGGCTTTTATTTCTAGAGGTCATCTTGCCTCAGCCTCATGGATGCTGGGGTTACAGACATGTGCCAACACCCATGGCTTATCATTCTATGTTTTGTTAAATATTGGAAGAAGTATTTAGCTAAGTGACCATAGTATTGATCAATCTTCGCTTCACAGCTACTCTCTTCTTTCTACCACTCATCTAGCTAAAAATTCGCCACTGCTGGCAGTATTATTAATGCTAACAATGATAGCAGCTTCTGCTTTTGGAAGACTTCACTATAAATCAACACTGTGTTAAGTCTTAGGCGTCTGCCTGCCTGAGCATTTTTAAATTCTCATATGATCAGGTAATATTTGGACCCTGTTTGAGAGACTAGGGCTCAGAAAGACAAATCCCTTGTCAAAGACATGCAGCGACATGGTAGGGTGGCAGTCCAGACCCAGGCCCAGCGAGACTCCAGAGGCAGAGCGTAGCACTGTAGTGCACTGCAGTGATCATAGGATATGACCTGAAGAAGAAATTAAGAAAACAGAGAAGGTGGAAAGTTCTGGATCGTGGTTCTTGATTATTTGTTTCTTTTTACAGGGGAAAAAAAAGAAAAAAAGAAAGCACAGTTGCAGGCATTGAGTTTCACTATTTGCACCACTCCATCCCCCCTGGATCACTTAGGACCTGAACCCAATCTTCACCCACACCAAAGGACCTGTTTTGATTCAGATTGCACAAGAAGAATCTGGCGCCCTCTCTTTCCACAATGCAAATGCTACATGATATTTTGCATTGAAAGTCCCATTCCAGATACAGCAGCCTTTGTTTTCCCCATGGCATTTTATTCTCCTTGTTTGTGTTTCCTTGAGGTCTAGAAGGGGATAAGAACATTTTTGCCAAGTAGTTGCCAGTCTTCAGCATCCACCTGCTCCAGCACCACCCCCTCTCCCCAGGTGCCCTGTCTGTCTCCCTAGCAGGTGCAGCTTGCAGCTGTAGCAGATTTACCCAGCATGGACCAGATGGAAGGGAATCAGCCAGCACAGTGGGAGAGATTTTTCAAAAGTACATGATCAGACCTTCATCAAGGCCTGGTAGGAAAATGTGGCAGTGAGACGCAGCGTGTCAAGTTGGCAGCCATCTGCACACCCCGCGCTGTGCCAGCCCTAGTGGGATTCCTTTGGCACCCCTGCAGCAGGCAGATCCTTCTGCATCTGAGTGGTTTTGAAGTAACTACAGAAGATATCTGCTTGGAGGAGATGGGGGTCTGGAGGCAATCCTCACACAAGGCTTTGGGATCTGCAGTGAAGAAGCCTGTCTGTCTCGAAAGTCTGAATCATGTGCTGCAGGACAAGGAAGATCTGGTCTCTGTTCTTTGCCATCATTACCTTTAAAGTGGGGCTTAGCAGGTGCATGCCTGGAATCTCGGCAGGACTGAAGCAGGAGGAGCCCTGTTGAAACAGCCTGGGCAGCTTGGCAACCTAGTAAGACTGTTTATAAATATAATAAATAAATCAATATAATAAATAAATATAATAAATAAGTGCTGTGGATATAGCTCAGTGCGGAGGCCTTGGGTTAGATTTGCAGTACTACAAAGAAATACAAATAAAGGAGGCAGTAGAGGTAGAGGGTATAGCAGAGCAGCTAGAACTCACCAAGATCCAAGTGCTTATTGTTTTGCCCTACTTAAAACGGGTCATGTAAGTAACCCTACAGGGACATGGATATGTATCTCTTCCAAGACTGAGGCCATTAAGAGAGGGAATAATATGCAGGCTAGGAGATCACGCATGGCCAAAAGCAGAGCTACAAGATGAAGGAGGGCTGCTGGCCAGTGAAAGGTGCTCCCTGGACTTGCCTGTTGCTACAGTTGGTGCAGGAGAGTGGCTAGAATGACAGAAGCTAGAGGGTGCACTCGACCCACAGCAGGTGCTTCATTAAAGTGCCACTGTTCCTGGGAGCCTCAACAGCTACCTACCTGAGTAGCAGTAAGTAGAGGGCCGAGGAGGAGTAGACACCATCAGAGCGTTCTCTCTTGCTCTGTGTCTCACTCATGCCAGCTCTACAAGGAGCTAGACTCCAGAATCTTGACACACAGAAGAAAGGGAAAGGTCACAGTTATTCCTGACTGTTTTGATTTAGTCCTTTGCCCCATGTCAAACTTCCATCTGTGTTAGCATTCTGGAAAAAATGGCTCTTAGGCCCAGAAAGAATGACTATCATTAAGAAGTCAACCAATAACAGATGCTGCAGGGGGTGGTAGGAAACAGACCCTTCTCCACTGTTGGTAGGTGTGCAGACTGGTACAACTTCTATGGAAATCGGTGTGAAGATTCCTCACAAAACTAGGATTAGAAGCCCCATTCAGCCCAGCGATTTCCCTTCTGGGTATTTTTCCAGAAGAGTTGAAAACATCATGCCACAGTGAGATATGTACATCCATAATTATAGCAGCACAATTTGTCATTGCTAAATCTTGGAAATAACCCAAATATCCATCAGTTAAGGAATGGATGTTGAAGATGCAGTAGTTTTATATTTTGGAGCATTACTCAGCTACAAAGAAAAATAAGCTACAGGTTTTTTATAGGTGTTATGGGTTGTGTCTAGTTATCCACACAAAACCTCATGCAGTAATGGGGTAGGAATTCTAGAGTTTGAAACTAAGTCATGATCCATTGGGATTATGGATTTTAATACTGCTGGGATTATGGGTGTGAATGCTACACCCAGCATTGGGGCAGAGAGCCTGAATATAACACAAGAGAGACAGAGAGACAGACTTCCTCTCTGTTGCCATTATTGCCATCGTTGCTGCTACTCCATTTTGCTCTCTGCTCTTTGCTGCCACCATGCTCACTGCCATGTGCCACTCTGCCTTGGAGCCAGCTGAGTATGGACTGAAACCCCCAGTGACTGTGAGCTAAATAAACCTCTCCTTCCTTCATTTCAAATGTCGTATTTGTCCCCACAACGAGAGAAGAGTGACTGAGACAATAGGCAAATGAATGCAACTAGAGACCATACTCATAAGTAAAATAAATCTGACCCACATGTGTAAACATCATATTGTCTCCCTAGTATAAAAACCTAAAAGAGAAAATTAAATCTAAAAAGTACAAAATAGTTACAGTAAAAGGAAAATAAACTGAACATAAGGAATAAATAATTGGGATGAAGGAAAGAAAAAAGATAGGAAAAAAAAGGAAGGCTCATGTATGAGCATGCACAGGATAGCTAAGATGATTGTGCTAGTAATTTCTATTGCTTTTTTAATGGAGCAGTAAATACCTAGAATTTTTGCTTCAACCAATTTTATGTG
>PVKN010039528.1:0-10869 GCA_004027915.1 Capromys pilorides | reverse complement strand
CTTGGCTAAGCTGCTGGTTCTTTGGCACTGTACAAAAGTATTTTCTATGACCTTCAGTCAACTGTAGTCTTGGAATAGTAGGAATAAATCTGGTTAGAATGATTATGCCAATTTTGGCTGAAGTGGTACAATCAGTAATAAAAATAGCATCAAACACAGCCTAGAAAATGACAACTTAAGGTAAATATTAATTTGTCTCTTTTAACCATAGGAACTAGGTTTGATATTATACAACACAAATCTAAAATGAACCTGAAATTTATATATAATATATTCATCCTTAGTATGTCAATTTTGCCTTCAAGGGCTAAAATTTAAAAGGGGTTAGGGGGAAAACAAAGACATAAAAGAAGAGGAAGATATTAGAAGTAAAGCTGGAGGACAGTGGGGGATCAGGCTAACCTCAGGGAACTGGTATGGAAGACAAGGAAAAGCGAGAAGGAGATAGAAGAACAGAACAGAACAGCACCACAGGGAGGCTAGAAAGCATGTTCACACTCATATAAAAGCAAGATCAAACAATGAAGGAGACCACCCCCTCCGCCCCCCCCAAAAAAAACCAAGAACAAAACCACCACTGCAACAAAAATAATACAAAGAAGAGAGGGAAAACGTGTCGACTTCCAGGTTTGTCTCTGTCCAAGTGTTGATTCATCCCAGAAAGCCAGAAATAGCTTTGTGACTGGGAAGTGTATAATCTCATCAGGCCTATAACATAATTTTTCCTGAAGTTCAGACTATATTCTGATCTTAGGGTCTGCGACCAGACCCTTTCAACCTGTGGCCACCGGTGCAGCTCTCACGGCGGGCTGAATCCAGTGGGAAGCCGCTAGAGGGAGCCGGCAGCCCCTCTGCAACGCGGTTCCCGGCCAATCACTCTTGCTCTGGATGACTGAGACTTCAGCACTCACCCCCAGGCAGGTCCACTCGCTCCCTCCAGTGCTGCTCACTCTCTGGAGGCCTCCGGGTTCACCAGCAGTCCCTGAGTGTCTGCAGGTTGGAACTGTTCCTCTGGCACAGCAAGTCCCAGCTCAGGGCGAAGGCGCTGCTGGCTCCTTCCTTCTTCATTGATGTTTCTCCTTTCCCTCTCCATGGGCTTCAGTTCCTGCTTTGGCTCCTTCCTGGGTCCGGGGACCCACTTCCCTCCTTCGTGTCTTCCTCAGGTTGCTATATTCCAGCATCTACAAGGTAACTCTCAGAGAGGCTCTTTCTCTGCCATCTTGGTGCTCCTCGTTGGTGTGGCTCTTAGCAGCAGTTTCAGAGGTCTCAGCTTGTGTTTACCTTGGTGCACTGCTTCTGGACTTGCCTTTAGGCAAAATAATTGAGTTTTAGGAATAAAAGTCATTCCAATCTCCCTACAGTATCTCAACCAATTGGGAAATAGAGTCAAGAGACAAGTGGATGGAGGTAGAAAGTCTGGCTTCATTGTTAGTAGCATCAATGGCATGGTGTGGCAGAGCTTGGATCTGAGGCCAAACAGACTTCCTGTTGATTGCTCCAAGCTCAGAACTTTAGATGCCACACTGATGGGAGAGTGTGAATCTACAGAATGGGCAAATGCTCTCACAGTACTATGCAAGAACCAGCGCTGATCCCGTACTACATAGTTCTAGTAGAAAGAAGCATACATTGAAGTTCTTAGTTCCATCTGGTCTAGAAACACAGAGTGCCGAGAGCCACACTCTCACTGCTCAGGCATGAGGCACTTCATTTCTTCTCCATGTGGAAGGATTCCATACAATATGGAGAAGAAGAATTTCAAGTTGGCTGGAAGATTTGGAGTCTCCTTATTGACATGTGGAGAGGAAAGGTGATAAGTGACACTGAGTGCTATCCTGCTTTGAATATATTCTTCAAATTTCATGGATTGGAAGCTTAGTGTCCACTACAGTTTGGATAAAGTTTGAGCGTGCATTCTTAAAGCGCCTAGGCTGGAAGCTTGGTCCTCAGTATGGTATCACTGGGAGGTCATGAACGTTTTAAGAGGTGAAGCCCTATGGAAGTAATTAGGTCATTAGACCCTTTAGAAGTGATTTGTGGAGTTATCTCAGGACCTCCGTTAGTTGCAAAGCTGGGGAATTTCTACAAAGGCAAAGACCCTGGACCCTGCCTCTCTCTGACTTTTTGCTTCCCATGCACACTCCCTCTTGCACACACTGCCACCATGATGCCACCCACCATACTGTAGTGTCACTTAGGGAACCCTTATTAGAGGCCTAACAGTTGAGGCCACCTGAGCTTGGCTTTCACCCTCCAAACTGTAAACTAAGTAAACCTCCTTTCTTTGTACATTTCACTGTGGTGATATTTGGTGGTGGGCTTGGGGAGTGACTGAGTCTGGAGGGCTTCCTTCATGAGTGAATTAGCCCTGGAAGGGAGAGAGGAGTAGATTAATAGGTTATTGAGGAAGGGGCCTTGTTATAAAGGCCGGCTTTTTTGGCACACTTATTCTGTCTTACTATGAGATGCTGTGCTGTAATGCAGCAAGAAGGCTCACACCAGTGCAAAGCAGACTCCAGCAGCCTTCTGGGCTTTTCAGCCTAGGACCATGAACTAAGAAACCCCTATTCTTTACAAATGATACAGTCTGTAGTATTTAGATATAGCCATAGAAAACAGACTAAAACAATGCCAGGGATGGTAGAAGGATGCCAGAGGCTTCCTTTGAGCAAAACTATCCTCATTTCAGATACACTCTTAAGACCAGGGCCCCAGGCTCCCTTCACCTTGTCCAACTAGAGTACAAATTCAGGGTTCTACCTCTTAGGACCCTGATTGATGCTTCACTAGAATAAGTCACAACACTTAGGAAAGAGCTAACCTTAACAATTGCTGTGTCATAATCAGGAATACAGTGTAAGAATAATGAGTTGGGCCCATGGGCTGGGCGGCACAATTTCCGTGCTCTCTTGCCAGTGCAGCGTCCTTCCCATACCTGTGCCTGTTCAAGGACCCTCAGATTCCCCAAACCTTGTGGTTCTAGAGGCAGAGTTGATTAAATCACTGACCACTGATGATTGATATCAACCTCAAAACCTATTCCTCCATCCTACAGTTGGGGATAGGGCTGAAACTTCCAGTCTTGCCCTCACATCTGTGGCCAGCTGGTACCTTCTGAGTCACCTGAATAACATAAAAATACTCAGGTATGAAGGAAAGGAGCTCAACGCTTCAATTGGTAAACTCCCACCACTCAAAGGTTTTAAAAAGTTCCTTTCTCTCTCTTTCTCCCCCACCCCATTAGTTTTAAAAATTAATAAATGAAGGCTGGTGAGATGCTCGGCGAACTGACCATCTGTTTAGGGAAGTTCAGGGACCCAGGTTTGATCCTTGGCACTACATGCCTTGCCGGTCCCTCTCTGGGCAGGCTAAGCCAGCTACTGATTCTGTGCATGGTGATGCACACCAGTAACCCCAGTGCTTGGGAGGCTGAAAATAGGAGGATGACTACAAGTCCAAGATATGAAGTGAAACCTTGTATCAAATACTTCAAAAAAAAAAAAAAAATGAAATAATGATTGCTGAGCTTGGCCAGCTGGTGGGTAAGTCCAGATGCTTGTAGCATCCTTCACTGGCAGTGCATCAAAGCTGCTGCCCCACTGCACGGTTGTCCTTGAGACCCAGGAGCACACCAAGGGGGGAGAGCAAAGTAAGTGCTCTTAGGTGCCATAGTGTTAGCAGGGATGTCAGAGTAGAACGTGGAGTCTCCAAATCTGGACAGTGGAACCCCTGGAATTCTTCTTTGAAAGAAGGAAAAATCCTTGTCTAGGTTTGCCAAGATTTTTGCCTTCTGCCTTAAAGGGGAAGAAAAAGAGTAAATGCCATGTCAAGACAGGAGACAAAAACAAAAACAACAAAAGCCCTCACCTGCCTTTTTTTTCAAATAGACCTCCATGCAACCCCATGGGAAGGCACCCCCGTTGCTACAGCAAGGCGGCGTCAGAGCCCGGGCAGCTGTTGCCTGGGCCGCGCTTCACTGAAAAACACCAATAAAGGTTTTTCCTTTCATGTGGACTCAAATTTGCTTTGAGCTTTAAGACAGGATGAGAAATGGTTAGGGTTGGTGGGGAGGGAGGCAGGGAGCTGGGCGGGCATATTTTCCTTCTGCCACTCTCTTTGAACTGCGTGCCACAGGCTTCACAAATCCCTCCACTCAGGGCGATGGAAATGAAATTACCTGCCTGAGGAATTTCAACATGAAAAGCGAACTCGCATCCTGGATGCCAAGACTGGGCCTGACACAGATGTCTGATTGGTAAGAGAGAGGTGGTTCCTGGGGAGGCAGCTACAGTGGAGTCAGTGGGAGGGAATGGGCATTTGAGAGCCAAGAATCCTGGGCCCCGGCTCTGACTCCCTCTCATGCCGGGGTCTCAGTTTCTTCATCTTTAAAATTTGGAAAGATCAGATCTGAAGTGGGTTTGCATTTTCTCGGGAGGAAACTAGGTGATTTCCAGTCCTGGTGGGGCCTGGCAGGACCTCTGGAGGAGGAAACGAGCTGAGTGACAATAGTCAGCAAAGAAGCAACTATGACCTTGGCTGGGTGGAGGTCGGGGGGGGCCCACCGAGTGTGAGACGCCACTGGCAGGGGTGCCCTCCTGGGCACGGAGACAGCTCCTGCCCGGGTTATGAGCGTGCCCCAAAGAGACTGTGAGACTTCATCTTTCTTAGTTTTACTGCGCAGCTTGCTCAGAGTCAGAGAAAACAACCCCCTGAATCTGTTATTTCCAGTCTCCTTCACAGCATTCAAAATAATAAGGGGGTCAAGACAAGAGTGTACTCTGATTTGATTTCCTTTCCCATCCTCCTTACCACAAAAATGGTGACTGGGCTTTTAATGCAGGGCCAGTGCTGATAGCCTCAGAGAGGAGCGCAAGTCAGAACTCATCCTAAGAGGCTGCTGTCCGGCTCAGGAACCTTGCTGGATCCTTGTGCTGGGGACAGAGTTGAGACCAAGGGCTCAGAGTGGGAACCTGGGGCCTTTCCTTCATACAGTGCTTCTCAGACTGTCTCAGAAGTGTTATTCAAAATGCTTGATCTGTAGAAAGGCCACATCTGAAGTGAAAACGAATTATTGAAGAAATACAATGAAAGCAAAAAAGACAGTTAAGCTACAAATCCATTAATTTTTTTAAAAATCCAATAACCATAAATAATTACTCCAGTTATTGTGTAAAATATTTTTAAACACTGGTTCTCAACTTCAGGGCCTGGTCCTTACCCTGGAGCATGCTGCCAATGGCACTGGTACACCGCTGCCACTCCCCCTGCTCCTCCCCAGCCTGAGGGTGGGAGCCTCAGCATCCCATGGGTCCACTGGGGCCCTGCCGTGTCTGGGACTGAGCTCAGCACAGCTCTGAAGTGGGGAAAAGGAGAGTGGAGTCGCAAGGAGCTGGCTCCCAGCACATGGCTGCTGCTCTGTGAACTAGTAGTTTTTTACCTTGTAGAGAAGGGAGCCAGTCCAACTGTGCTCTCACTCTTGAATGCACCACTTGCCCTGTCCAATTTTTCTTTCTGTCCCCTGCCTTCTTGGAGGGCTCCTTCTCATCCCCCATCCATTCTGCACCTCTTCTCTGCTTGCTCTACAGGCCCATCCTCCATGCAATTAGGAACTAGCTCCATTTATTCATTGTTATCTCCTGTTTCCTAACAAGGTGCCTGGTATAGAGCAGGTGACTAATTATTAATTTTTTAATAAAAATATAATGTAGGAAAAGCCATAGGATTGACCTGCTACAATTTTGTATGTGGTTAGATTTCCAAATTTCTGTGTAAAAATGTGTAGTTGTTTTTTAAAAATCACGTTCTATAGGGACTTATTAGAATATCAATGATTGATGGAAAATACCAGTTCCATGTTAAGTCTAAGGTGTTTGATATTCAGAAAGACAGTGATGTTAAGCTCAAGTACCTATGTTATAGGGTAATAGTATCACTAAACTTCTCTTCTGGAAGGTTAACAACTTAAGTTTGCAGACCAAAAAATTAGAGAAAAAGAAGGGCTACAAAGATAGCCAATATTTTTGGCCATAGTTTCTCTAGGTCAGTGAGGACTCAGGACATAAGAAAACCTGTAACTGTAACATCCTATAACTCAGTGGAGTCCCAAATTTTTTGTTCAAGGAGATAACGGGGTCACAGAGGAAAGGGATCAATGATGTATAGTGTGCCTAAGCAGTCACTGAGAGAGAAAACATTCTCTCAGTCTTTCACAGAGAGCAAACTGGTCAAGCAATGGCCATGACTCATCCAGATGGCCGACACTGACAAAAATTCTACAAAACGCTGTACATAGTTTCTAGGTAAATCCTGGGAGGATTTGACTGACATTGTCAGATATAAGAGTTAAATTTTTGTTATATAGGTCTTGCTTTAACTTGGTCTTAACCATCCAGCAGAAAAGTATAACCACGAGGTATAAAAAGTAAAGCCACATTAATATCCTGAGTTGTAAAAGGCTCAAGTTAACAGCTTCCAACATTGCCAATTCTGCTGATAACCCACTAATATTATGGACTATTGGACTGTACATGCAACTACTTTCTCTTAGTTCAATGAGAAGAAAGATTTGTACTAATAGTGTTTAGAAAAGTTATCAGGTCTGCATCCTGTATTCTGAACAACTACTATGAAGACAACAATGTGCATTGTATTAATTATTGTGGCTGTCCTACCAACATGTTTTGAAACTGTCTCTGTTATTTCTTTCTCATTAAAATTAATAAAAATAAAAATATAATGTTATCATTCACAATCTGAGCTGATGGGGGCAAAATCTAGCTTCTACCCCATGACTGACAAGGAATGGATCTCAGACAGTCATAGTACTGTCTTCTACTTCCCAGCTCCAGTGGACAGCCAGAAAAGCAGGGCCTCATTTATTCAAATGGGATGTAAGGTCACCTTTCTCTCACCAGAGCCTTCAGTGTCTGTGGAGGCGAAGGAAACAGAGTTGGTTGGCACAGGGAAGAATTCTTGGGGTTATATGGGAGGACAGAGTGGCTGCAGTGGGGTTGAGTAGATAGCAGGAAACAGGTAAGTGGGTCAAGCTGATTTGGTAGACTACAGACTATTCAAAGGTCTGTGGAGAACATCGAAGTCATGCCTTCTGGAGATAGCCAATGCCATGTCTGCACCTGGGCTCAAGGGCCAGATGGTCTGGCTTTAGGTCTGGATCCACCCATTCCCATATATGTGGTTAATTTCATCTGTGCCTCTGTTCTCTCACCTGTAGATAATCACAACAGTAGGTCTATGTTGGAGACCTATGAGGACTGAAGACAGATTTTCTTGTAAAGGGCTTAATACAAGAAATTTAGTTAAGACTAAAAATTATTATATTTGGACTTTTGGAAAAGGGAGGCTCAGGTCTCCCTTTAGCTTATAGAATGGGGTGGTGACAGAGCTTAAACTAAAATCTTGTTCTCTCACATGTTGTTTCTGCACCTCCTTTTTTTCAGGCATAGTCATACATTTTTATGGCTGCAAAATAGCTTGGATAGCACCTATTTTCTTCATCCTATTCACCATGGCAGAGCCCTCTTAACCCATGGGGGACATGTTTACAGGCTTCCAGTGGGTGCCTGGAATTTTAGATAACTCTAAGCCCCTCATTTCTGTTACTTTCTTATACATTTGTATCTGTAGTTAAGTTTCATTCAAATGTGTCGAGGTCATAGAATTCAGCTTTCCTGACTGCTTTCTACTGGGCCAAGCAGAGAGATAGTTTATAGTGAACAGCAGCGGTGGGTGGAGAACAGATGTGCGGGTGCCACACCTAATCTTTCTCTAGGAAGTATAGCCATTTAGAGCAGTTTGGGCTTTGCATTGTCCCAGTGAAATAGAAACAAACTAAAAATGGCAGCTCCACTTTGCCAAAGTACAAACCCTTCAGCTTTGGAAATTATTAGAACTTGTTGGTACTATTTTCTCTAAGGAGCCAGTTCTAAGGGGACAGGAGTCCCAGAGCGAGCCACCAGAGAGTCAGAGGTCTGGTGTTAGCTGACATTGTGACCATGAGCATCCTGGGAACTGCAAGGACCTCCTCTTCTTTCTTCTCTGACTATGTATTGCAGGAGTTATGCAAGCAGACACAGTTTGTAAGTCAAATGCAGCCCATCACTCCCTTGTTTTTGCAAATAAAGTTTTATGGCAGCACAGATACCCCACTTATTTAAGTGTTGCCTAAGTTACATTTGCTCTGTAATGGCAGAGTTGAGTTGTTACAACACGCCCTAGTATTTTCATTATCCGTGTTTAAAAAAAATGCTTGCTGATCTTTCCCAAATCATTTTAAATGCATTTAAAAGGTTATTTGGTCATTTTCTACATTCTGCGCGTGCACACACACACACACATTCCTCCCTTTCCCATAATTTTGGTGAAATGACACCAGTGTTGACCTCAGGGGTGTAGCTGCGAGGTTAAATGAGTTATTCATGTAATGTGCCTAGAACCGAACCCGTGGGTAGCTCAGGCACAGTGCAACTCCAAGACTCCATAATGTTTAAGTTCTCTACCATTTCCTAAAGTGCTAAAAAAATTTATTATTTCATTTAACAAGGATGATGAGTAAGTGAGTAAAAGGAAGGATAGCAGGCATGATGTGTTTGACAGAATGGAAACCATTTGCCACAGCTTGCTTTTTTTTTCTGTACCAGGGATCGAACTCACGATTTTATGCTTGCCAGGTAAGCACTTAACGCCACTCAATTGTCTCCATGGATTACTTCTGATTCATGTAGCTGTGTTCTTTTATTTCAGTCTGAGACAAAGCTTTGTTAAATATGAATTCCCACTTATCTTACAAGGAACATGTTGTGTTAATGCTAGACTATGAAGAAAAGACAGATTGGGCCGACAGCCCAAGATCTGGGTTCTAGGCTCCATGTTTCTAACTTTCCACATTTTTTTTTATGCAAGTGGCCTATTTTGTGATATTTCCAGTTCACATCTGGGTTATCTGTGGGATCCAGACTGTTAAATAATTTTCTTTAGGTGATTAGGCCACTCTCTTCTGTCTTCATGTTCCCCTCTCCAAGCTTCCCTTCCTGTAATGTCACTCCTCCTCCCAGAGCCATGCTTGGGAGGAGCCATGCTTCATCTTACACATTTTAATCTCTGAGAGTCCATTTCCTTTGGAAAAAGTGTCAAGAGCAACAGGCTACAGCTGGGTTGTTGGAACGACCTTGATGAGACTCACAATATGTTGTTCTACCTCTTGAAACTTGAGCTAGAAGTTCCACACTTTGGGAAATGCAAATGCTGGAATCACTTAAAAAAAACTTTTCCTCCATCCAAACTTCTGCCTAGTGGCCTGGCACAATACAGATGCTCTCAGTGGGCAGCTGGGGTGTCAATCTGTGCCAGGAGGCTTCTTGCCCAAGGTTGCTTGGCAATCCTCAGGCCTCTAAGTAACTACCTCCCACACATCCACTCTTTCAACTTCAGGTCTTTCAAAGAACACTTACAACTAGACTCATGTTTCATCTTCCAATAATCTTTGGAAATAGGCATGATATACGTTATTCTTCTAGGAGATAAGAGAACAGAGGCCCAGAAAAGTGATGTGAATGGTTCAAGGTCTCACCACCATCCTTGGCTCAGGAGAGAATAAAACGCTTATCTTTTAGCTCATGTTCCTCAGCTCTTTCTTCTGCTATACAAATATTTTTAAATGGTTGCTTGTCTTAAAATCTCCCATAGCTGGCCTTAACTCCAACTACAATTTTTATGTATAAAGTCAGTATTGTGGAGCTGGATGGGGGATTGCTGAGGAAGAAATCTCACACTAAGTGGCTTTGATGTTAGACAGGAACTGCTGAACCAAGTTCTACAGAGGAAAAGAAAACACTATTTCATTCATTTAAAAAAAGAGGAAACTAGACCATGCTAGTACGGCATTCAATTCTAACATATTAATTTCAGAGAATGCAACGACAGTTGACATGAAAACTTCTATAGGGAGATGAGATGTGGTGCCCGTGTTTGAGATCCTGAAGGCTGGAGGCAACTTTTCTCGGATTCATGACCTTGGTTTTCCTTTCACCAAATGAGAAGTTGGGTGTGTCATTTAATTTAGGCTATGTTTGGTTGAAATTATGACTAAACTACAAATATGACTTGCACTGATGAAAGTGTTTTTCCTACTCTCTTGAATTGGCTGTGCCTCTAGCCCAGGTCTTTCTTTTCCTGGATCAGGACAGAAGAAGCAGTGCCTACACAGGACAGGGTCACCTCCTGCCGGAGGGGAGATGGTGGCAGAGCCACTGTGTGTCTACTAAAGCTTTTGCAGGTCATTCTCTTTCGTATTCTGCTGGGCCAATCAAATCACATGGGTGAATCCATTGATAGTGGGAGTGAGAATTAAAATTTTTCCTCACATTATGGCCCAACAGAGAAGAAGGGTCTTCTTGGAAGGGAGAGTAATACTGTCTGTTGCAGTGAGGTTCAGCTATTTCTTGGACACTTACATTTAGATGTTACGTTAAAGACAATAGTTCTGCCATGGCTTGAATGAGCCCCTCCAAATGCCGGGGCTGTAAACTTCATCCCCAGTGCGCTGGCGCTGGAAGGGATGGCCTAGTGAGCAGAGATTGAGTCCGCAGGGATCCACGTGATGAGCGTGCTGACTTTTCCCGCAGTATCCGTGGGCTTGTCCTAAAGGTGCATTTGGCCCACTCCTGCACGGTTGCTCTCTTGCCCATCTGCATTCTATCACAGAACTGTACAGCATAAAGGCCCCCATCAGACACTAGCACCTTGACTGATACCAGATTTTGCAGCCTCCAGAATTCTGAGCCAAATCAAGTGCTAATGTTTCTAGACTACCTCATTTTGTTGTTCTACTGTAGAACACATGAAATAATGTAG
>PVKN010039527.1:0-10871 GCA_004027915.1 Capromys pilorides | reverse complement strand
ATAGTATCACAGAGGTGACAGGGAATGGTGAGAAATATGGCTATATAGAATGTGCATGCCAGGTCTAATGGGGGCATCTTCTATTTAGCTCTTCTATTCAGCTCCTATTACTGCATGAAAATAGATGGCCTAGTATTGCCAGACTTTCTCATGTTCAGGAAAAGACAGAAGTATAGATTTTTATGTGAAATCTTCCGTTGTTAAAATGTTAGGGCCAACGAGATAGCTCAGCACACTAAGTGCCTGCTTAGGCAAGTGCAGGGACCAGAGTTTGATCCCTTGCACCACATGCTCTACTGGACACACGCACACACCCTTGATGCACTGAGCCAGTCACTGAGTCTGGGTGTGGTGGTGCACCTCTGTAATCCCAGCACTAGGGAGGCTGAAAACAGGGGAACCACTAGGAATCTGAGCTGCATAGTAAGACCTTGTAACAAATACATTAAAATAAATAAATAAATAAATAAATAAATAAATAAATAAACTCTTAGTACCATTTTATTATAATTTATTCAGACTGGGAATTGAATCCAGGATTTCACACTGTGCTAAATTCTCATTCCTTAATTTTTTAAAAAAATTTTTGAGACAGTCTCACTAAGTTACTAAGTTGTAGGGCCAGCCAGATAGCTCAGCAGACTAAAGTGCCTGCTGACAGACAGCAGCAGCTGGGGTTTGATCTGCGTGCCATGCCAACCCCACTTCCGGGACACCCTGAGATAGCGATTGAGACGGGGTGTGGTAGTGTGTGTCTATAATCTCAGAGCTTGGGAGGTTAAAAACAAGAGAATCACTATGAGTCCAATCTACATAGTGAGACCCTGTATACGCTACAGACCCTATCTTAAATTCACTTAAAAAATGTTACTAAGTTACCTAGGTTGGTGTTAAATTTGTAATCCTCCTGCCTCAGCCTCCCAGAGTGCTGGGATGATAGGTGTACACTATCAAACCCAGCTATCAGAACTTCTATTTTTTATTTTTTTAAAGTATTTGGTACAGGGTCTACAGGGTGTCCCTGCACAGATCAAACTCATAGTGATCCTACTGTTTTCAGCCTCCCAAGCACTGGGATTATAGACACGCACTGCCACGCCCAGTCTCAATCACCATCTCAGTGCACCCTGGCGGCAGGGCCAGCACTGCATGGGGACTGAACCCAGGTCCCCTAGTGTTTGCCTAAGCAAGTGCTTTAGTCTGCTGAGCTATCAGGCCAGCCCTAGAACTTTTAGTACTTTAAGCAGTCGAAAGCTACTCAGTAAGCCTCATAAAACATACCTGTAAGCCTCTAAGTTCTATCATTTGATTTAAATGATATTTATTAAATTTTCTTTTTGGTTTCAGCCTCCATCACTGCAAAGTACAGATTCCAATTATTGATTTGAAGCAAAGGTAGAAATAGAACTCATCTTCAGGTTAGAGGCTAGGAAGGCCTTAAAGGAAAGGAAAATAGAAAAGAAAGATGAAAGAACCCAAGATATTTTGTGTGTTTCCCATATAACAATTGCCAAGGCTATCTCTTTCTCCCATGGAGTATCCAGTGTGTTATATGTCTGAACATGGCCATTACATTTTGGAAACATGATCTGACAGAGGGATTTGAATGTGGGTATGTCCAAGACAGACATGATATACATCATCATGAAATGTAAGTGAAGTCCCCTAGGGACGCACTATCTTACTTTCTTCCTAGCTACCCCTCCCTTGTACCAAGGTTCTGCCATGGTTTTGTTTTATAATACTTTGCTAAGTAAAACCCTGCAGATGGACCTACATTTTAGTGAATTACAAATTCACAGATGCTCCCATGTTTTCCATGGCTATCTAAAACTTGTGCTGTGGCTCTTTTAAGCACCTTGCTGCCCTCACCCCGCCTGCACTTATCCCCCACATGCAGCAGGAAGGCCAGGCCTACTATACAAGTGCACCTCGGAGTGCTTTCCTCTACTGACTGCACTTCCTCAATGCCAAAATACTGAAGGAAGGACAGGTGGAAGCACAGCCTGGCCTGAATTAAGGCCCTTTTGAGAGAAGAGGTCCATGGATATCACTTGTTATTTTGTTTTCGATGGCTGCTGGACACAAGACTGGTGGCTGTAAAAGGAGGGATACTAAGAAACCATCAGTGGCATTAAGGGAAGTTCTGGTTTCTGAGTCTTGGCTCAAACTCAAAAGTGTTTTGGGGGGCCAGGCTGCCTAATCAAAGTCTAGCAGTGATGGCTACATGGAGTGACAGGGAAGTATGCTTTTCTCAGATGTATTCACAAATCAGAATTACTCTAGATATCTGCTAGTCTCATAAACATATATTAAATTAGGCCCATGTGCTACCAGTGAAGGCCTTGGCCTACTTTCTCTCTGAGGGTCTTCAATCTCTGGCCTTTCATTATTTGATAATACTTAAAAAAATCCCCCAAAAATAAAAAGTCCGGGAAGATGGCTCAGTGGTCTAAAGCTCCTGCTTACGAAAGCTTAGGCAACCACAGGGACCGTGGTTCGATCCCTGGCACCATATGCTGCACCAGCCCTACCCGCAGGGCAGGCTGAGCTGGCCATAATATTAAAAAAAAATCTCTACCTCAAAGCTAAATGCTTCATCACTGAGAGATCAAGTGGGTGTGTGACCAAACAACTAGAAAGAAATGTTATTACTCTAAACAATATTAGAGAAAATAAGGCCTGGGAAGGCACCTATTTCTTTTTCCATGTAGGCTTTTTTATTTACCTCCCTGTGTTTACCTGAATTTTCTTGACTTTTTGTTTTAATCAATACTCAGCATAGTAGTCTTCTATCTAGATCAGGTTTCAATCCCTAGTGGTAATTGTTCATATTGTATTCAGTATTCTTCATCTGCCAACAAGCCAGGTGTGGTTTGCTACATTAGATTTAGATTCGTTGACAGTCCTCTAGTTTGACTTTAGAATTGGTGAAAAACAATTTTGCAGTGAAATGTAATGTGAGAAAGGGTGGCGTGAGATTTCTTGGGCTTCAAAATTGTTCATGTGTATTAAAATGAAAATATAAAGTCCATTAGCAGCTTCCCCAGGCTGCTAATTTATTCACTTACATAGTGGCTATTGACTACTCCGAAGTGTGTACACGCACCAAGTGCTTGGTTATGAGTGTGGGTTTTATGAACCTCAGAATGTCATAGAGAGAACATGTTCAAGGATCTTATTCATGAAAACACTCATTTTAAATATCTGGAAACAGCCAAAGCGCAGTGTCTTAGTTGTTTTTCCTGTTGCTGAGACAAAATACATGACACTCAAAGTTAAAGGAGCAAAAGTTTATTTAGCTCACAATCTAGAGGTTTCAGGCCATAGTCAGCTGGCTCCAGTAAGGTTAGCACATGGCAGAGGGGCAACAGTTAATGACAATGGAAGACAGTAAAAGAAACAAGTGAGAGAATGACACCAACCTCTTGACAAGCCTCTTTCTGCCCTTTATATTGTATCCACTCTACAGGGACTAGGGCATTCCCAATCCAATCAGTGGACTGGTCCAGAAATAATCCCAGTCCCCTTAATCCCAGCATTGCACTGCTATCTTAGTTACTCTTCACTCGTTGCTGGGACAAACATCCGACACTCAAAATGAGGGAAAGAAAGGTTTATTTAGCTCACAGTTACTGGAGGTTTCAGTCCATACTCAGCTGGCTCCAAGACAGAGAGGTACATGGCAGAAAACAACCTTTCATCATGGCAGGCAACAAGCAAGAGCACAGGGAGAGCTAGCAGCAGCTCAAGCAGCTAACTTCTCTTCCTACCTTACATTGACGTGCAAATCACCTGCCCCAGAGGAGGGGCAGCACCCATTCTCACAATAATCAATTACAAATTCCAGAAGCTACCCATTGACTGCATGAGGCTTTGGGGGGGACACCTAGACACTGTAACAACTGCCAACCAATCACACATGTTAGATTCAGTCACCTTCAGAAAAGCCCCATCTAAAACTGCATGAGACTTGGGGGGGCATTAGACACAAACTGTAATAATCTGTGACACATTGACTTAGTAGCAGTACTACTATAAAAATTAGGGCTCCTTTATCTGTATATTTGTTAACCATTTATCTTTCTTCCTCTGTGAAATATTTTGCTCATTTTTTGCCTGGGTCCTTAATTTTAGGTGGTTTAATTTTTTGGGGGGGAGGGCTTGAGTTCTTTAAATATTTTAAGTATAACTCCTCTTTTAGAGGAGTAGCTAGCAAAACATTTTCCTATTCTTTGGGTTTTCTCTTCACTCTACTGATTGATTTTTTGCTGTAAAGAAAGCTTTTGGTCTTATTTAATTCCATTTGTTGATTCTTGCTGCTATTTCTTGTGCAGTTGAGGTTATGTTTAGAAAATCCCTTCCTACACCTGTGTCTTCAAATGTCTTCCTATTTATCTTCCAGAAGGTTTAATGTTTCTGTTTTAATGCTTAGATCTTTGATTCATTTTTATTTTAATTTAGTACATGGTAAGAGTTAACGGTCTATTTTTATTTATCTACAAACAGATAACCAGTTTCCCCCAAACCATTTGTTGAACAGACTAGGCTATCTTTCCTCCAGCAGATGTTTTTGGACCCTTTGTCAAAGTTGAAATAGTTGAATATACATGAGGAGGTTTCCTTATTCTTTACTCTGTTCCATTGATCCACATGTCACTATCTCTGGCTATTAGAGAAATCCAAATTTCAGCAACAATAATAGTCCATCTTATTCAAGAAAGAATGACAACCACTAGGAAATCAAACAATCACAAATTCTGGCATGGTTGTGGCAAAAAAGAACCTTCTTACATTCTCGGTCACAATATAAAGTAGTGCAACCATTATGGGAATCAGTATGGAAATTTCTCAAAGAATTGAAGTTAGAAATCTCTTATGACCCAGTTATTCTTCTGCTAGGTATCTTCCTCCAGAGATCTTAAAGCATCATAGTACAGTAATACTTTCATACCAATGTTTATAACAACATAATTCATAATAGCTAAATCCGGGGAGTAGCTTGTGTACCCATTAAGAGATGACTGGGTATATAAAATGTGATATCTATATACAATGGAATACTACTCAGCTATTTAAAATGATAAATTTGAGCCATTTATAGAAAAATGGGCACACCTGGACAATATAATATTGAATGAAATAAATCAACACAGGAGCTTAAATACTGTATGATCTTTCTCCTTTCCATGAGGTAAAGTACAAACAAAGAAAATGGTGATAGACAGAAAGGGACATGGGGATGGATCTCTTGCAATTGGGAAATGGTCCAAGGTAACAAGGATGAGGGGTAAAGAGGAGGCGAAGGGGAAATGAGAGGAATAAAGATATGCTATGTACTGCATGCTAATAAATGCCATCCACATAAACACTGTATGCCATAACATGACCTAAGACAAACAATATCAATCTCAATGTAAAAGGTGATGATTTAACTAGCGGGGAGGGAAGAGGGGGAAGGAAAGGGGGTTAGAAAAAAGCTATGATATGTACATGCAGCCAATGCCAAGAGATTATAAACTGTGCATTGCCAAGATGTACTAAAAACAAAACAAACACAAAATTTCGGCCCCCTCCTTTTTTTAACCCAAAGAACTTTATCATTATTATTTTCAAATGTGTAACATCTATATAGATAAATCATGGAGATTAAGTATCTCTTCATTCACGACTGTGGTGCTTTCCTTCCTAGAAAGCCAGGAAATAATTATGAACCCAACATAAATTATAGCTACTATGGAAAATTATACTTCCTTGCTGCAAGCTTACCATACCCAATAGGTGTTCTCACACTTATTAATCAGTGAGGCATTTGAGATAGTTATGCTTTTTGCAATTTTGTTGTACCTAGTTACTGCTAGCACTGGTTTTAATCAGCTAGGTAACCAGTTGTATATTCATGGTAAGTCTTAGAACAGTTTCCTGTTTCAAGAACAATGCTATACTTTTTAATCTTTGTAACTGAGTACAGAGTAGGTGCTCAATTATTTCATACAATTAGCCTTGTGCATCCGTGAATTCTACATTTCTAGATTCAACCAACCACAATAAGAAAATGTTTCAAAGACAGTGCATCTGTATTAAATACGCAATGGCTCTTCCCCGTCATTATTTCCTAAGCAACATAGTAAAACTAATAGTCACGTAGCATTTACATTGTGTTGGGTATTATAGTAATCTACAGGTGATGATATGGGAAGATGTGTGCAGGTTATATGCAAATACTATGCCATCTGTCATGTGGAACCAATCCCTTGCCAACACAGAGGGACCAAATTAAATAAAGGCCTCATCAAAATTCTAGATTTTGCTGTAATACTCTTTGGCTCAGGACTCCCAGGGTAAGCAGCACTGCCCACACTCCCATAGTTATAGGAAATCCGACTCTGTGCTTTGTGCAGCAGCAAAGCAGTTGGTTCCACATAACATGTATTTTCTTACTAATGGGATCTTTGTAGTGTACAGAGAAGGGTTAGAAAATTGCATCTGATCAACAAAATTCTGCAGGTTAATGTCAAATAATCTCAAGGATTGTACCTAAGTAAACACATGTCTTACCATTTTATGGCCATCGTAATCATAATTTTTATTTCTTTCTCATTATTTTTCATTTTTTTATTTGTACCTGCTTGCAGTATATAATGATAATATTCCTCATAGGGAGTTGGTATGTGTGCTGTACATAATACATCTCACTTGTTTTTACAACCCCTTCACCTATGCACTCTCTCCCTCTTCCTCCATCTCTTGGTCCACCTCCCTTTTGCAAAAGACCTAGCTCCCTACTGCCTTCTCCCACCACCTCTCTCTCTCTCTGTCATTCTCTCTAGCTCTCTTACTTGCTCTTTCTTCATATTTTGGGCTTCTCATATAAGGGAAACAAACCATATGATATTTTAGCTTGTGTGTTTAACTTATTTCAGTTAACATTATGGTTTCAATGTGCATCTGTTGTCCTGTAGAGGATTCATGTTTATCCTTTATCATGGCAAAACAATAGTACTCCATTGTATATAGATGCCACATTTATCCATTCACATGTTGATGGGCATATAGCTATTACAAGGTTTTTTAGCTACTGTGAATGTAGATATTATAAAAATTACATATCATTAATTATGCTGCTAGAAACATGAATATGCATTTATCACTGTAATTTGATGTCTTTAATACTGTTCAGAACAAATCTAAAAGAGCAGCTAGATTAAACGTAATTTTCATGTTTAGTTTTTGAGGATTTTCCATACTTATGCTTATGGCTTATATCTAGATGTTTCCCTAAAGCCTCATATTGTCAGAGGTGGAGCTTTTCAGAGCTGGCTGGATCTGAGTTTCATATTGAGAGTAAGGGTGTGTGATTAAATGAGTTTACTCATTGGTTTGGTATAGTTTAGCATATGATTAATGGGAAAGCCCACCTTTGGTGTATGAAAGTGGCTTAAGAGGAGATTGTACAGTGTACAAATGCTTCAGGGGTAGAACAGAGAACAGGGAGGGAAGTGAAAAGAAGGTACCCAGACTGGTGAGTACTTATGAAGAGAAGGAGGATGAAGGTGAACATTAAGCTGGTTGGTTCAGGATTTCCCCTTCCCATATCTGATTTAGATGATTCATTCACTGAAGAGATAGATAAAAAGAAAAACCAGATTACAAAATGATGTTAATTTTGACTGGCAAAGTATGGCTGATTGTAGGGATGCAGGTGAATCCTTAAGAGATCAAAGTGGAAGAAGAAGAAAGGGATCTCCAGAAAGAGGAAGAAGAAGGAATGTTGTCATCTGTCATACCAGATTCCAGGAGGAAAATCGAGCTTTCTGATATCCCCATATTGATGACTTTTTAACACTCAATGCAATATCATCTGTATTCTTTTTTTTTTTTTTTTGGGGGGGGGGACCAGGGTTCAAACTCATGACCTTGCACTTGCCAGGCAGGCACTTGTGCCATGGAGCTATCTCTCCAGCCCCCTGTAACACTATCTAGACCTGCATATGATGAACCCCATTTGCTTGTAAAAATACAGAAACAGAAACTAGAGTTCCGGAAAAATAATGACTGGGTGTCATGTCCAAGAGACTGCAGGAGGAAAAGGAATACCTACAGATAGACGAAAAGGCTCTGGCATTTAGACATGGAGCACAAGCAGCTTCAGCTGGAGAAGGAGTGGCTACAGATTGAGAGAGAAAAGCTGAGGTTACAGATAGTTCCAAGCAACCATCCTTGGAAAACGAACTTGGCCAAGGAGAAAAGTCCTTATTTCAGCCCAGGACATAGAAACAGAGGTGCTAAAACTTGAACAAGAACATTTGCCACTGCAAAAACATAGGCTGCAATTTTTGAAGGTGGAATCTGAGAAACTACCGATCAAAAAGGAATGCTTACTTGTGGGAAAAGATTTCGAATTCGGAAAGAAGGACACTAGTAGTGATTTTTGTTTTCAGGCCTCTGGCGATTGTTTACATAAACTAGATTTTTTCTCATATCAGATGAGGCAATTGCGACATTAGCAGTGCTGTTTTCCTAATGTCAATGTTTTCAATAGATAAAGGTAGGTATGTGGGTAGCTGTATGCTTAAGTAGCGTATTGTATAAAAACTCTGTGGCCAAATGTAAACAGAGCAGCATACTTAATGTGCTAGACTCTTCACATTAGTAATACTACATAACATTACCTGTTTACAATTATGTCTGCATAAAATTCTGGTCAAGTGGCTCTCAATGTGGGTGATTTGGACCTTGGAAAGACATTTGCCAGTGTTTGCAGGCATTTTTGGTTGTCAAAACTGAGGTGCGGAAAATCCTGGTTCCTGGTTTCTAGTATGTAGAAGGGGAACATACTGCTCACCATCCTGCAATTCACAAGTCACCTCTCTTCACAGTAAAAATCAGCTGGCCCAAAATGTTGTGAGTATCAAGTTTGAGGAACCTCATTCTAGTCTTAACTGTGCACTGCTATAACTATTATATAATTTTAGAAAATTAAAACCTCAGGTATTTAAGAGGGTAGATAATTAATTGACCAAAACCTTTATGAAATATTACTATGTAATATGATGAATGTAGGAAATGATGAAAATTATAGGTATTTTATTCCCATACTTCTATTTACAAATGGCATGATAGAAAATAATACAGGGCACACCTGAAATTAGTTACTAATTAAAATTGTTTACTAATTCAAATAATTGAAATTATTTACTAAACATGAAAATGAGTTATTGTAAAAAATAGTTCTTTCATCTATTGGTGCTTTGGAAGCAACAACTTTGAAGCTTTACCTTTCTGTTATCTTAGTCTGGAAACAAAAATTATTATTTCAATCATGTACTGAAATCTTATGTAAGAGAATGATGGATGATAGCAAAAATGGTGCCAGCATAAAAATGGTACCAGAAGTCTATAAGCTTGAACCCAGTGGATGATTGGTTGACTTTTATTTTCATTTATTTTTGTGGCTGCCTCAGCCTACCCTCAGGTTGGGGCTGGAGTGGCATGTGCTGCTGATCTTTAGGCAAGCACAGGGACCGCTGTTCAATCCCCAGCACCATATGGTGCACCAGTCCTGCCCCAGGGTGCCCTAAGCCAAGGACCAAGTCCGGGCATGGTTGTACATGCCTGTAATCATGGTGCTGCAGAGGCTAAAAACAGAAGGGTCACTATGGGTCAGAGCTGTGTAGTGAGACCCTGCAACAATCAAATACATTTTAAAAATTTAAATATAAAGTTGAAATATAAGAAGAATAGCTATTTGGGAATGGGAAGTAGGGAAGACTGTACTTTGTATCAAATAATGATGATCTTGAAAGAAGGAGAGTAGCTGTGTGTTATGAATAGGGGAAGCACTTAGCACACAGTGTTTGATGTAATCTGAACAACAGTCTTGCCTGTAGCATCTGAGTCTGAAGCCTGAAGTCATGCATAAGTAAACTGACGATCTTTTATCTTCCATTGTATTTTTGTCTTTGCTCTTTCCTGAGGAATGAAGTTTGTGTCCTCAGGTTCTTTGTGTATTTTGAAGCCAGGGCAGACTTAACCTGAAGTGTCTTCATTGTGCTGGAGGTAGTTTTTTTTCCACAGTTGAGTTGATTCTGATGTATGCTGAAGTTGAAAATGACTGCACGAGTTCACTTGGTGTTTTCTGATTTCCAGGCCTAATATGTAGCTTTAATACATTGCCTATTGACATACTACCTTGATCCTCCCTGAATTTCTTATTAATTTAAGAATGAGTTGAAATCACTTTGACATCTGAATATGAGTATGCAAGGGAAAAATATACTTCTGCTTACTTACCCTGATTTTGAAATTCTGCTACTTTTCTTCTTAAATTTTATTTTTAAAAATTTTGTATTTATTTACTTGGTAGAGTCTTGCTATACAGCTCCGACTCATAGTGGTCCTCCTGTCTCAGCCTCCCCAGTGCTGGCATTACAGGCATGTGCCACCATGCCCAGGTTCTGTGGCCAGCACAGCATGCCTGGGGTTCCAGGTCCTGCATGGCATGGGGTACTAGGGATCAAACCTGGGTCCTTATGCTTGCCAGGCAGGTGCTTAGACCACCAAGTTATCTCCGCAGCCCTTGTTATTTTTCTATAACTATAATTAATGCTTCTATAGTTGAAATAAATTTCCTGATATTCCTCCCTCTCCAAAAGAGTAGTTAGGTGTGGTTGTGTTTGGTGTTAGTATATTTAGTTGTCATTTATTCTGGTTTAATCATTCCCTTAACTAACATTTAGTGACTTTCTTTTCCTCTTCTGGTCAATTTAGACAAAATTCATTTTGTTTGAAGGTAGGATACTTACTCCTTCTGGTTTTTGCGTTCTTGTTCATTAGAAAACTGTTTTCTATCTTTGGATTTTCAGTTTATA
>PVKN010039526.1:0-10871 GCA_004027915.1 Capromys pilorides | reverse complement strand
TCTATCAGATCACCATGTTAATATTTGCTAATTATTTAAAATGAACCCAACACAATGTAAGAAAAATCACATTATTGTTTTTACTACCACAGTACATTTTGAAAAGCTTGATAACCCAAGACTGTGGAAGAACCTGAACACAATCACATGTCTGACCTCACTGGTCACATTTCTTGGTCAGACTTCCTGAAAGTCATGCTTTCAGGTGTTGCTCTTTAGTTTTCTCAGTGGATATATAGCAGCCTTTGCTTGAAATCTCTTTAAGGCCACTCTTAGGTTTGAGCCTAATTGACTCTCCTTTGGTTATCTTATTATCTTATCATGTTCAAAAGGGCCTTCATTCTGACTCGTGGAAATTCAAGTGACCTCTGATACTTCAACAGCTTTGGCTCACTTCAAATGAGCTAGCCATTGTAGTTTTAGCATTTAAACTGTTTTAAGACATGCTATAATCTGCATATTCATCTAAGATTTAGATATAACTAGAATATACATGCATATATGCCCATACATGTGCAAATGTATCCAAAGCAATTTTAAATGCTTGCAGTTAATTGATGTATTGAAATTTTTCATATTCATGTTTGATACATGTATATATTGCATAGTATTCAAATCAGAGAACAATTATTGCTTTATTTATCATTGTTTTGAGAAAGAAACCCTCAAATTCTTCTAGGTTTTTATAAATATTCAGTACATGATTATTTTCTAAAGTTAACCTTCTGTGCAGTAGAACAGAATCTATCCTATTATCTAACGATAGCAGTTGCTATGGATCAGAAGTTTCCATTCCTTTCCCCACTGTACTTTCCCCAGCCATTGCTAACCCTGTTTCACTCTCCACTTTCATGAGATCATTTATAAATTCCACATTTAAGTGAGCTCATGTGGCTTTTATTTTTCGGTTCCTGGTTTGTATCACCTCACATAAAGAACTTTTGTTCTGTCTGTGTTGTGACAAAAGACAGGATTTCATTGTTTTTTATTTGTTTATTTGCTTGTTTATTTACTTATTTATCTTGGTACTAGGGATCAGACTCAGGATGCTGTGCTCACTAGGCAGGCCCTTAAGCTGCTGACGTCCAGCCCATTCTTTTTTACTTTTAAATAGTTTTTCACTATGTACGTGTACCAGCTTTCATTCACTTATCAGCTATACTAATATCATTTTTTGAATAGTCCCTCAGTAAACTTGCAACTACAGATGTCGCTTGGCCTAATGACTCTATTTTCTTGGATATATACCCAGAAGTAGAATTGGATCCTCCTGTTTTTCAGCCTCCCCAACTCTGGGATTACAAGCGTGGGCTGCCACACTCCGAATGCCTGGCCACTCAGCCCACCCTGAGGGCAGAGCTAATGCAGCATGTGATGCTGGGGATTGAACCATGGTTCCTGCGCTGCCTAAGCAGACACCTTAGTCTGCTGAGCTATCTCACTGGACCTTCATGTCATCTATAATGGCTACATTAATTGAAATTTCTGCTAACGGGGAGTAAGCATTTACTTTTCTCTGTATCCTTACAGATACTTGGACTCCTAGTGATTCTCTGTTCACAGCCTCCCAAGTGAATGAATATAATGATATATATATTTTTGTACTGGGGTTTGAGATCTTTTGCTTGCCAGGCAGGCTCTTACGCTGCTGAGCTATCTCCCCAGCCCTCACTATATATTTTTTTCCTGTATAATTATAGCTCTGTGCAACTTGTTGCCCAATGTTTTAAAATACTCAGCTACATATTTGTTGTTGTTGTTGATTATTGTGACAGTTTAGATTTGGAATCTCAGATCCTCATGTTTACAGAAGTGGAACTTTTAGAAGGTGATAGATCAGGAAGGGTGCAGAGCTCATCTATGAATTAATTATGGATGAGTTCACAACTTTCATGTTGTTGCAAGTTTAGCTTTATGAGAATGTCAACAAGGGTGTGATTTGTAAGACTGTTGCAGAATTTAAGAGACTAGAGAGGACACAGTGAAACAGAGGGCTTCACTCCAGGATTTTAGGTGCACACCAACTCAGCTGGACTTCTGTGTCCCAAGTGGCTGAGCACTGAACAAAGGAGAAGCTCCTGTTTCTATATATTTTGCCACAGGGATTGGTTTTTGGCATAGAAGTTGTGGGCATGTAAAAGGAAGACAAATCCAGTTTGTCAAGCTGTGACAGTTTTATATCTTGGAGGTCTTGTTCAAGCATAACAAGATGTTATGGAGATAATATAATGTTTACACGTGCAAGTCTGATTTATTTGACTTCTGAGTATGGTCTCTAGTTGCCTCTATTTACCTGTAAACTCAAGTTTATCTTTCTTTATAGTTGAATAGTAATTATTTGAAAAAAAACTATCTCATCTGTTTTATCCATTCTTTAGTAGACTGGCATTTGGGTTGTTTCCAAGATTTAGCTACTACAAATTGTACTGCTATAAACATGGGTGCACATACGTTGCTGTTGTATGATATCTTCAATTCTTCTGTAAAAATATTCAAAAGGGGAATATCTGGGTCAAATAGGATCTCTCATCCTAGTGTTTTGAGAAATTTACACACTGATTTCCACAATGGTTGTACCAGTCTACACTCCCGCCAACAGTGGACAAGAATTATTTTTTTTTCCCTAGAGCCCTATCAGCATTTGTTATTCATTAATTTTTGATGCTAGTCATTCTTGCTGGGATGAGATGGAATATAAATATTATTTTAATTTGCATTTCTGAAATTATCTCCCTAGTGTTAGAAAACTGAAAGAATATAGAAGATCAAAAAGATACAATAAATATTGTGAAAGGGAAAAAACTGCTGAAAGAGAAAAAACAACTGGCCTAGGGGAAAGGAGAAAAGAATAAAGAGAAATATGCTAAGATAAATATACTGCTTATATCTATTAGTTCACTGAAAGAGACTGCTAGTGCTTATATTATTTAATGAGTTTTGCATGCCTGTATCTGGTTTTAGCTACTACATTGAAGATCACAACATGCAATATAATAACCATTATTAATTTCCTATAACCTTGCTCTGAAACTCTGTATTATTTTTATTTGTTTTTCATTTTCTAAATTTTAAAATAAAGAAGATGCTATAAGAATAGGAGGTTATAAAGTTTTATTTACAAGAACAAAAATAACTCTTTTTTTTTTTTTTTTGGTGGTATAGGGAATTGAACTCAGGACCTTGCACTTTCCCAGGCAGACGCTTATCATACTGAGCTCTCTCCCCAGCTCCAAAATTTACTTCTTTTATCTGTATTAGTACAAAAATAATAACTGTAGGTACAGGGAAGTTTGGGAAACTTGATATTTTCTTTTTAATCCTGCTTCACTCCTCCTTTTAAGGATTTCCATAAATGAGTTATAATAGAGAGCATCACTATCATTATCATTTATGCCATTATGAGGGGTTGGCTTTCTAATGGGTGTAGGGACTTGGTCTTGCAGTGTACTTCCTTGGAAAATGGTGACAGGAATGAGGACAAAGACAAGAAACTAAAGCTGGCATCATGAAGAGTTCTGTTTGCCTAATTGGAAAAGGACCCGAAGAACAACAGTACAGGTGGTTACTTAAGCCTTTGCAAAGTTAGTATTAGGAGATACAATGCTGCCTATCAACTAATAGCTGACATTGACCAAGCAGGATGGTTTTTCAAGACCTGGGTAGCTTGACTGCCCTGGCCTCCTACATCTACTCAATTTCTAGCTTTAGTGGCTCCCAACAGCCAGACAGGGGTAAAATTATAACAAAAGGGAAAAGAAACTTATATTGTTGTTACTCTATGATGATCTGCAAACTTTAGCTCTATGATAGCTGGTCAGCTCCTAGAGTGAAAAGAACAGGGATGTCACTTCTGCAGACTTTAGCTGTGCATAGACTAGTCAGCTTCCAGTGTAGTTAGATCAAGTAGGCTGTTTACAGTGGTATCTTGTTCTCACTATAGGTCTAACCAGCTCAGACAGTCGGGATCCTGTTGGCTGGTCTACCTATCTTGGACTACTAACTTTAGCTGGCCATGGTGGCTCAAGTCACAATTCCTGTAAATGTAACAGAAGTGAAAGTAGAAAGATTATTGTGTGGGCTCCACTATGGGTCCCAAAGTCATATGATCTTATTTCTTGACCTACACAGAGTCCTTACACTTGAAGGAGTTTACTGGATCTGCCAGGCTTACAGGATTTTCTTTTCTTTTATTTCTTTTCTTTTCTCTTCTCTTCTCTTCTCTTCTCTTCTCTTTCTTTCTTTCTTTCTTTCTTTCTTTCTTTCTTTCTTTCTTTCTTTCTTTTGTAGGCAACCATATATATTTTGCATAACTATTCCTAAAGTCTGTATTTGTTTCTTTAGGAATAATCCTTAGCTCACAGAGAAAACCCTTCATTTGACTTATGATTAGGGGTGACAAGGGTTGTAAAAGAGAATACCCAATTTGTTTGGTAGCGGGCATCTGACCAGGAGAGGACCTGAACAGACCCCATCTCAACTGAGTTTCTTGGCAATAATTGCTCAGTAGTTGCTTGGTTATTCAATTTATATACATCCTTTTCTTGAACTCTGTAATCAGAAAGTTGTACGTAATTTTCACTTTATTTTTATCGTCCATGTGATTTCATGGACTGTTTCAACCATGAATGTGGGCCCACTGTTAAACTCAAGGTCTGGGTGGTCAAAATTTCAGGATAATGTCTCTAAAAGCAATTTTGTCACCTCTTATATCTTCTTTGTTCTGGTGGGAAAAACCTCAACATATCTTGAAGGTGCAGACAGGCACCAAAGCATCTTGATAACTTCCTACTTGGTCTGTCAATTCCATCAGCACATTTTTATAGGATATGACTCCCATTCCTTGAATTTCTAGGGCCCAGGGAGGCCCTTGTCTTGGGTTGTTTTGAACACCATTTAGGCATTGCTGACAAACAGCTCAGGTGGTGGCCGTGAGCCACAGAAATGATGTCTAGTACTGTTTCTAGTGCTGTTTTCCCTATGTGAGACCCTTGGTGGAATTGCCCTTAATGGACATAGATGGAAGCCATCATTTCAGGGATGGTCAGTCTCCCATCAGAGAGTTTCTACCATCCTCTTTTCATATAGTGTCCCCCACAATTTATAAGAGCCGCTCTCTTTGGTGCCCATCCAGCATCTAGGAGCTGTAAAATTTCCTCTTTTTTGTTACAGATCTTAGGAGGCCCCTATCTATCTGTCTGTTTGTCTGTTTGTCTGTCTGTCTGTCTGTCTGTCTGTCTGTCTGTCTGTCTATCTATCTATCTATCTATCTATCTATCTATCTATCTATCTATTTATCTATCTATCTCCATAAACATATAGTATAACAAATTCATATTTGGAATCAGTATAAGCATTAGCTTTCATCTTTTGTGAGCAAAAGAATCCTTATCAAATCAATGAGATCTGTCTTCAGGGCTGAGCACCTGGTGGGTAGAGCTTAAGCCTTCATCACAGAGTGATGTCATCATTGCTTATCCTGGCCAACTGATCTCGTCTACTACAAAATTGCTTTTATTTGTGCATTATTCAACATCTGGGTCTGCAAGGGAGTAATCTCTGAGATCTCCTCATCTCAAGAATCCTTCATTCAGAGTTCCACAGTCTTGATGTGGAGCCTCCCCATAAATCTAGGAGCAAGGCAGGAGGGCTGAGAATATTCATGGTTTTTAGAATTATGTGGAGATTTTCATATAGAAGTTTCTGATATTGAGTCATTCTTGGATCTGACAACCCATGTTGCCCCATTGGTTCTTTATAACTAAGTGTAATATCCTAGTTAGTTGCTGTCCCATAGTTAGCTAGTCAGTCTCCTGTGTCAGTAGTGCAGTGGGAACAAGCACTTTGAAGCACAGAGGACATCCCAGGGTAGGAGAGTCTGTTTGAACAAGTATACCACTAGATGATGCCAGGATCCCAGGACCTGGGTTAAGATGTCCTATTTCCATTCCCTTTTTTCATGAACATATAGGAAGAAAGACTTAATTATATCTGACAGTTCTAAGGGTGAGACCTGGGTCAGGGCTTCTTTGAGTTGTTTAAATATTTTTTCTTGATCAGTTTCCCAGAAGAAGAGCTCTCCCACTTTCATGTCTTCATATAGGGGCATATCCATAAGTGAGAAATTTGGGATCCAGACATGACAGAGCCCTACCACTTCCAAAACCCTTTTATCTGACACTGCGTGGCTGGAACTGGGAGAGCATAGATAGCCTGTCTTTATTTAATGTCTAGTTGGAGCTCCCCTTGAGTCACTAGGAAACCTATATATCATTAGTTGGAAGATTTGTGTCTTTCTTGGACACCTATATCCAGTCTTCCAAAGTAAGTGACAGAAGTCTTTAGTTCCCTGATAGCAGTCCTTGTGGATTAGAGAAGCTATAAGGAAATCATGTGTATATTGCACTAACATGCAATTATCTTCTGTTGTGGTAAAAGCTTTGCGTCAGTGGCTGACTGTCTCTCCAAAGAAGTATTGAGATTTAAATACCTGTAGATCTTCATTTAAGTGACTATTCCCTTATGCTCATGACATGGCCCTTCCACTGGAATGTAAAAATGAGGTAACAGATGCAAAGCAGAGACAGAAAAAAGGTGTCTTTTAAGCCCAAGTAAGTTAACCAGGCAGCACTCCTTGGGATGCATCTCATCAGTGTGTGTCAATTTAGCAACACTGAATGTCACTTGTGCTATCATTTTCTGGGCAATCACTTTTCCAGTGCCACCATCCCACTTTTTTTAACACTTCACACATTGGTCTCAGTCTAACTCTGCTCTACTCCTGGATCCCTGTCTGGTTTGACCCTTGCCTCTTGCTATGCACTGATTTTTGGTGGCCTCAAGATAAAATGGGTGTAGAACTAGAATGCCTCAGAAAGCCTCTTGTAAAACTGACTAGGACATTCATACATCTGTTCCTTGGAATTGTTTTCAAAGTCATTTCATATTATTTTTTTCTATCCTCCTTTAAATCTTGTAAGAATGCCTCTAGTCACCTCTGTAATTGTTGTAATTGACCTGTATTACTTCAGTCCCATTTGGGATTTATCACTAGAAGTTGGTTCTGGGCACACTGGCTGGAGGAGACACTGTTTTCTAATCAGCTTAGGGCTTCTTAGGTCATTTTCAAGTGCTCCCTAGTGTTAAACATATCAGGAGGAGCTCTTCACAATCTGACCTAGATAGATTGCACATTTGGAAAATGGATTGCTTTAAATCTATAAAGGCTTGAGGGTTCTCTGTATAGCAGGGGTCATGGTATTTCCAGTAAAGGAGGTCGGTGGTTGAGAAAGGCTGGTAGACAAAGCTTTGTTGTCCCCCTTGTATTTGCCCTTCTATATCATGATAAATGCACCTCCTGGTTTCTCAGATGGGAATTTGTAAATGCTCAGCATAATCAAGGGTGGCCTGTTGAATCTTCTGGACATTTATCATTTTTCTCCTGGGATGCCAACTCTGCTATTTCCTTCTTGCACAGTTTTTGGTACTCTCTGTCATCTGATTCTGTTTCCTGGGCATAGGTATCAGCAAGGAGGGGTATATTGGAATGCAAGGGAAGGTTCTTTGACCTTCTGGTGATTCTTGCAGAACTGGCTTTCTTCTATTTTTTTATTGCCTTTTCTTGGTTCCTGGGTCTCCTAGCAGAGCTAACTCTTCTTTTTCTTTTGTTTTGGACTTTTCTTGGGCAACACGTATTTCCTTTTCTTTCTTTCTTTCTTTCTTTCTTTCTTTCTTTCTTTCTTTCTTTCTTTCTTTCTTTCTTTCTTTCTTTCTTTCTTCTTTTTTCAATTGTATTTTGTTGTTACAGGGCCTTACTATGCAGTTTGGTCTCATAACAATCCTCCTGTTTTCAGCCTCCCCAGTACTGAGATTACAGGCGTGCACCACTATGTCGAGACTCTGTGGCTGGCTCCGCACATCCTGGGGGCAGGGCTGGTGTTGCATGTGGTGCCAGGGAACAAACCACATTCCATGAACTTGTCAAAGACTGCCTAAGCAGGCACTATAGTCAGCTGAGCTATCTGGCCAGCCCAGTGCATGTTTTTCTAATATGCTCCAGATAGGGTTGTAGCCAGAAAGGTTGGGTCTGGACTATATTCAGCCATGAGTTAAAGCAAGGAAACTGACATGTTCCCTGGCCATTGTCTGTCTCCAATTTCCACCCTATGTATATATTGGCTGTACCTTTTTTTTAAGTAATAGTGTTCACTAGCTTTATTTTTCCTGACATACGCAAGCTTTCCAGTTTTGTCATTATTCCTATCTAGCAGGACAAAACTTTTATCATACAAAATCCTTTCTTAAGAAAAGTATATCTGTTCTAATGAAATCCTTTTTTCAATATATTTTTCTTCATCTCACTTACCATAAACTTTTGATTACAAGCTTGGGTGCAGCTGCAGGGATTTTAAAGCATCCTTTCTTTTTTTCCCCTTTGGTCTCACATTGAAATATTATAAATTTGATTAGCTGTCCACAGACTTCTAAGGAAACTTGAGTCAGAGTTTTTATCTTAAATCAGCAGACAGTAAACAGTAACCCTGTAATTGTAGTTTAAGAATTTACAATGCAGAAGAAATGCTTTAAAATATTAATTTAGGGACCGGCAAGATGGTTCAGTGGTCTAAAGCGCCTGCTTGGAGGGCTCAGGCGACTGCGGGGACTGCAGTTCGATCCCCGGCACCACATGCTGCGCCAGCGCCACCACCAGGGCAGGCTGAGCCAGCCACAAAATGAATAAATAAAGAAACAAACAAACACAACAAGCAAATAAATAAATAAATAAATAAATAAATAAATAAATAACATTAAAAAAATAAAAAATAAAATATTAATTTAAAATATGAATTTAAATTAGAAGCCGAAACTAAATTTACCAGTTAGCCCAGATTTTTAATTTTTTTTCCAGTGAAATTTGCATGAAGGGAAAAACCGATTGGGCTCCTTTTTGACCCTTTTTCATTCTTTGGGGAGACGGAAGTTTCTAAACACCTTATTGACATCTGTTATTTATTTTTTGTTTTGAATCAAAGATAAGGTCAGTCATGCTCTCTCTGAAATGGAGTGAGGAGCCCTGCTTTGTGCCTCTAGTCTCAGGAGGCATAGCTGGGACAGAGTTTCTCAGCCCCTTGCCTTCCACCCAGCCCAGCTGAAGGATGAGCCAACTGCTTAGGTGCTCTTTTTTTTCGAGTTCCAGATGTGTTGCTACCATCCTCTTTCACAGGGAGGTTTCTTTCTTCCCCAACAGCCTGCCTGAAGCCAGCTGGCTGCACATTCCAGTGCACTAGAGCCAAACAGCTCTCCTTGTGTCTTGGCTTCTATCTCCTCCTCAGATACATGGTGCACCATGACATTTCCTGTGTTTGTTTGTTTTCTTCCCAGGCTGGGTGTAGGTTTTCACCTGGAAGTTCACTCATACCTTCCTGACTTACGAGCCATTCTGGCTTTCCTGACCTGGTTGCATCCAACTCCGCTGAATCTATTTTCTACACCCCCTTTGCAAGCCACTCTTGCAGTAGAGCACACCTGCTCCTCTGACTTGTAGGATTCATCTGACTCTCCCTGGGTCTGACTACTCGTACCCCTGGGAAGTGATAAGTCTTTAGTCTGTCCTGACTGAAAAAGTTTTCCCCTTGAGTCACCAATCCTTACCACATCCCTGTAGCCTGCTATTCTGGAATTGTCCTCAACCACACAAGTTTCTTCATACTCATCGTGAAAAGTCAGTGGGGTGTTGGAGGGCTGATTCCTTCTCTGTCCTAAAGCCACCAGATGTCTTAAGGCTCCTCCACTTGCAGCCTTATGAAGCTTTAAAGTAAGGGAGACTGCTAACCTCTTGTTCCCAATCTACTTATAGTTGCCAAAAATGTTGCAGAATTTAAGAGACTAGAGATGTCACAGGGAAACGGGAGGGTTCTTTCCAGGATTTGAGGTGTACACCAACTTGTTGGACTTCTGTGTCCAAATGGCTGAGCACTGAACAAAGGAGGAGCTTCCACCCTTATACATTTTTCCAAGGGGGTTGGTCTGTGGCACAGAACTTGTGAGTGGGTATAAGAGGACCTAATCCAGTCTGTCAAACAGTGACAGCTTTGTAACTTGGTGGCTCTCCCTGTTCAGGCATAACAAAACCTTTGAATAAGGGAAAGCTGTAAAATTTTTCTCACAGGGACAAACTTTGCTGCATTTATCTGTATTACAAAAAGAACAGCTGCTGTGGAGAAGGGTAAGTTTGGGAAACTGAACTTTATCATTTTAACTTCTGCTTCAAGATGTGTCTCCCTCCCTGACCCCTCCCTTTTCCTTCTACTTCCTGATCACCAGGAATTCAGCAGCTTTCTTCTGCCAGACCCTTCTGCCTTGTAGTTTTTGTGTGGGAGCTGGATGATGGTTGGATGTAACATTTAGCCAGAATAAACCGCTTCCCTTCTAAACTGTAGGCATTGAGCTTGTTGTCCTGGGAGAAGAAAAATAACTAAGATAATGTCCGTTTTCTAAGTTCTGACTATGCCCTCGCATTAAAAAGCTGAACTGGGAACTCTTCTTCACTGTTGGTGGCAGTGCAGGCTGGTACAACCATTAAGGAAATCCGTATGCGGATTCATCAAAAACTTAGAACTGGAGGTTGCATTCAAGCCAGCTATTCCCCTTCGAGAAATTTTTGCAAAAGAAGAGATCATCATACTACGGTGATATATGTACACCCATGTTTATAGCAGTACAATTTGTCATAGCTAAATCCTAGCAATAACCCAAATACTCAACAGCTGAGGACTGAATACAAAAGATATGGCAATTTTACACAATGAGTATTACTCAAGTATAAAAAAAAAGATAAATCTGAGGCTTTTATAGACAAATAGATGCAACTAGAG
>PVKN010039525.1:0-10871 GCA_004027915.1 Capromys pilorides | reverse complement strand
ATAAACTTTATATTATTCTGTGATAGTAAGGATGCGACAAAAACTGTGAAAAGAATGAAATTCATCAACCAAGATACCACTGTTTATTTTATTATGTTACTTATTTTAAAGAAAATAAAACAGCAAAAATGATACAGAAGTTCAAAACAGGATGATAGGAAAGTAACAATGGGTATTATATTATGCCATTTTGTAAATAATTGCACAGATCACCAGATATAGCTATGCAAAATTGATCAAACAATATAAGCACTGTTCCTTTCAATGAACTAATAGAAATCAGTAGTATGATTATCTTAGCCACTTTGTGTGTGTATAGAATCATTCTTTTTTCCTCTCCCCCGTCCCAGTTGTTCTTTCATTTTGAGCAGTTTCTTTCCCTTTCATGATATCTATTATACCTTTTGGTTCTTATTTATTCTTTCAGTTTCTTACACTAAGGAGATAATACAAAGTTTATACTTGGTGGGTCTGATTTATTTCATTTATGAGTATGGTCTCTCTAGTTGCATCCATTGACCTATTAAAGCCTCAAGTTTATCTTTCTTTATAGTTAAGTAATACTTCATTGTACAAAAATATCACATCTTTTTATCTGTTACTTGGTTGATGGGCTTTTGGATTGTTTTGAAGATTTTGCTTCCAGGATTTAGCTATGAAAAATTATGCCACTATAAACCCGGGTGCACCTCTATCACTGTGACAATTGTTTATTTTACAATGCAATCACTTGTGCTTATTTTCCCTTAGATTTTCAAATAGTTGTATTAATTGGGAGCCTCATATTCTCAGAGTTACATCAGCTAATAAAAAGAATACAGTGACTCTACTTATGATATTTTTCCTTAAAAGCATGGAAATATGGTAAAACAAGATAACTTAATTGAGAATATAAGGTCCATAAGTTTTCCCTACATTCTGCAGTCTCTGTCTTCAGTGAGAAGCGATTAAATTTCAGATTTCTTTTAATGGAAGTATAGGATTTAATGATAAAGAAGTGATAATTATATTCAAAAATTGTTGGAGCGTGTGAGATAGTTCAGCCAACTAAAGTGCCTGCTTACGCAATCACAGGGACCACGGTTTGATCCCCCAGCACTACAGTGCTAGCTCTGCCACTGGGCAGACTGAGCCAGCCACAGAGTCTGGGAATAATGGTGTATATCTGTAATCCTAGCTCTGGGAAAGCTGAAAACCGGAGGACCACTATGAGTTCAAGCTGCGCAGTGAAACCGAGTAACAACCCAATGCCTCAGCGCATGCTGGTGCCAGAAGCCTCTGAAACTAGGCATGATAGTATGCACCTGTAATCCTAGCACGGGAGGCTGAGATAGGAAAACACTACTAGTGCAAGCTGCATAGTGAGAACCTAAATAAATAAATAATTAAATTATTAAAAACAAAACAAAAAAAGTTGATCTTGTGCACTAATTTGGGTACAAGCACTATTTTTCTAACAAAGAAGCAATTTCTCAGTGTTCTACAGCTTCCAAAACATGTTGAGGCAAAACTCTGTGGATCTTAAGGCCTCAGCAAAAGTGTTTCTTGTGTTGTACTTTAAATAGGGAAACAACTCCCTTCTCCTAATAAGTAAGACATCATTGCTGGGACAAAACTAAAGATCTTTTTTTTCTCTCTCTCTCTTTTCTTCACATCCACTGTAACTCATCAAAAATATCAGTTTTCCAGAAGCACCTCTTTTCGGTAAAACATATTCACAGAAAATGACACCTGGGAGGGGTGGATGTTATGTTTTGTAACTATGTGTTGCCCCAAAGCCTCGTGCGCTTAGAGGTGGAACTTTAGGGGGTGACTGGGTCAGTGGGTTAGTCCACCAGTGAGTTTGTAGCTAAGTGCCAAGAGACGAAGTCTGGTGGGAGGAAGCGTGTCACTGGGCTGTGGTCCGGAAGAGTGCATCCTACTTCCTCCTGCCTGAGGCCTCCCTACCTTCTTCCTCCCTCCCCCCCCACACCCCCACAAGCTGTTTCTCCTCTGCTAGGCCCCTCTGACATGCAACCCTGACATGGAGCCATCTGACCATGGCCAGAAACTCTACAACCTACAAGCCCAAGTAAACCTTTGCTCCTTTAAGTTGAGGTTGCCATGTGTCATGTCTCAGCATTGAGAAACTGAGACAGAGGAAAGGGCGTAGCATTATGCCTCCCACCCTTAAAGTCAGAACTGAGCTCCGGCCACATAAAAGCAGGACCCATGAGTGTAAGTTGCTGAGAGATGCTGCAATTTATAGAATTGCTAGTAAATAATTGGGACTTTTATAAGACAAATATAAGACAAATGTGCTGCCTGAGAGATGCCCCCGCAAATGCCGTTCTTCAGGATTATATTTACCACTTACTGGTGGAAAGTTGCCTAGAAGGGATTCAAGCAATCAACGAGCATTTGGACTAGATTAGTTCAAGACTTTGTAAGCTGCAGCCTATGTACCCTCTGTGCACGTGAGCTAGGGTGTCAGCAACAGAAACGGAGCCCCAGAATGACAGTCATCACCCCAGGCCTGGAAATGCAAGTGAAAGTCAGGATTTTCTCAGCTCCTTTGCTAGATGTAGCCTTAGTGATGTTTCCCCAAATATTATGTGTAGACACTCCCTCTGAAAATCACATGAAAATTTTATTAAAATTTAAATTTGCAAATTAAGAGCTTTGTAACCACTATTGTTAAAGCAATACTGTCCAATCAAATTTTCTGTGATGAGGGAATTCTGTGTATATACTCAGCATAGTCAAAAATATGCTCAATGTTTAATTTTTAAAAAGCACTACAGGCTGGATGTGGTGGCACATGCTTTTAATTCCAGCACTAGGGAGGTTGAGACAGCAGGATCACTGTGAGTTTGAGGCCAGGCAGGGCTACAAAGTGAGTTCAAGGCCAACGTAAACTGCATAATAGAACCCTGTCTCAAAAAGAAATTATAAATTGAAACAATTATTGCAGTTTCAATAAAGACATATTTTTTCACACCCCTCCCCTTAAAATATTCCCATTGCTTTAAATACTGTTCTTCTTGTCACTGTCTGAAGGGCAGTTCTGAATGTCTTCCTTCCTGCCTTTAGTTGAGTTGTCATGACTGCTTTAATAACCTCAGTTGATTCAAAACTCTTCCCTTTCGGGAACACTTGGACTTGAGGAAGAGCCAGAAGTCACATGGCGCCAGATCCAGTGAATGAGGCGGATGAGAGCACAGTGTTTTATGAGCCTACCAATCCTTTGAATGGAAGTTGGAAGCAGCACTCACTGCGGTTTTTTATCATACCTTGTAAGGACATTCATAAAAAGTGACTTCCAGAGCTGCCTTAGAAAGTGGAAGGAATAATAAGATAAATATATTTGAAGCAAGGGGAAATATTTTGAGAGGTATTAATGGCAATGTGTCTTTTGTTATACTGCACTTTTTTTTAGACATAAGCTATACACATATATATATATGTATATATATATATATATATATATATATATATATATATATATATATTTCAGTAAGGTATCCATAAGCCACATGATCTATTGAGCATGTTTAATGTGGCTAATAAAATAATGTAAAGAGCTGCATGTAGTCAGAGACTGCATGGTAGACAAACACAGATCTAACGTAGCAGGAGAAAGCTTAGAAGTTTCAGATGCATGGGGAAGGGATGGGCCACCAAAGAGACATGAGATTGGAGCAAGGCTGGAGCAGAAAAGAAAGTGAAGTGTAACAAGAAAGGGCCTTAGAGATCATGTAGTACAATAGCTCTTAACCTTTCCTGGATTCTAAAACCTTGTGAGGATTGTTGATGGCTAAAGATATTCTCTGTCAGTGATATATTCATACTAACTCAGAGGAGATTTTGGAACAAGAGAGTCAGAGAATTTCAAAAGCTCGTCCATTGTCCCTTTTCCAAGCCACAAATCCCTGGTTGAGAATTCTTATTATGGTAAAACATCCCTCAGCCTATAGACAAGAATGCTAACAGAATTTTAGCTTTGACCCAAAGCTGTTCGTCTTCAGACTTGACTGCTATCATCTTCCTTTCTTCTTTGTTTTTCTTTATTTTTATTTTATTTTGTTGTGTTTTGAAGAGTAAAACAGAAGCAAAAACAAATAGCAGAAACAAATACAGAGGCAGGGTATACATAAGTAAATATGTTATAGATTTTCAAAACACAAATAGTAAATTAACAATGTTTTCATATTACCTATTTATATATTCAAATCTGTTGCTCAGATTAACAGTATAGCTATGCAAGACTGGACAAAGAATTGAATATCAACACTTGCTTTTAATAAACTTTAAATTTTTTCTCATCTTTTTTGCTTTTTAAAAATTTATTTTTAATGACAGTATGATAACAATTGATAAGACATTAGAAATGGTACATATTTAGAAGACCAAGATGTAAGGTATTCAACCATAGGTTTTGTATTATACACTGCTTACCTCAATATAGTTGCTCAGATCACAGATGTCAGCATACAGAGTGAGTCAGCATGAAAATTCTAAACATTAACTGCTATTTTCAAAAAACTGATGGAAGTTATGAGTACAATCATCTCAGCCATCTGCACCCTTCTTGTTTTCTACATGTTTTTTAACCTCAGATGATGCAATTATCATGATGAATATGGACAGTAGAAGTAAAATTTATATTTAAAGGTTAGGAGTTCAGCTGGAAGTATATATTGTCATGAACACATTTGGGACTGTTTGGCCATCTTGTAACATTTTATCTGGCTCTCCTGAATTCATAAATGAAGGTATTGTTAGCAGATTCTAAATGCAAGAACCACAAAGTGCTTTTGTTTACCCTTCCTTTGTCTTAGAAGAATAAAATGTGGTTAGAATGAGTCAATAAAATGAAGCCTGGTTCTTTGGTGTTTGATTAGGGGAGGATTTATGCAATTGATTTTCCAAGATCTTAGTCATATTGCAGAAAGGTCCCAATACATTTCAAGAGTATTAACTGTTAAAAATAGTTTTCAGTTGCTGGGTAAATAGCAATTTGCAGCAATTGGGAAGAAAAATTTAGCATGACTGTTTACATACATTGTAGAGAGAATATTAACATCACCTTGAGATATCTGTTGTTTGCTTGTATGTGTGAAGAGAGAAAAGCCACTACTTAATAGAACACTTGGAACTCACATTTACTATTATATATTCATAAATATTAATCTAGAGAGATAATTAGCTCTATAAATTTTACAATTAGCTTTTCAGAACAGAAGTAGATGCTAATAAAAAACAACACATGCTTTTGAGCTTCTCCATTGTGAACGTTTTCCTCTCTAACAACGCTGAGGCAGAGCCTGCCTTTGTTTAATCTTTTCCAGAAATAGGTACACTTCACACTTATTCCATTTCTCCCTTGAGACCATAACCTTGCAGCGGAGAAAACAAGGATTTTATCCTTAGAATCTGGTTTCCATTTATTTTAAAAATTTTTAAGCAGTTTTTTTTTTCTCTGAAATACATATGATAACTAAAAGGCCACATAGTTGACCTTCTAGGAGATTCATCCAGTTCAGGCCAATTGAAATTTACATGTGTGTGTTGCTCAGATAAAATCAAGACGTTTGTATTTGAGTGCTCTGCACATATTGATTTTGAAGAGGAAGTCTGTCTTTTAATCTAAGACTTAAATTGTACGATGCGATGTCCCGTGCAAGTTGAGATGGCATTAGTCCTAAGATCTTACCAATGCCTCCTTTTATGCTTGTCACTTTTGCAAGGTTCCACGAAAACTGTGTATCACAGTAGGGGAAACATCCTATTGCAAATCAGCAGAGCTGAGTTCTAGTCTAAAATGATAGTATCTGTGTAAACCTCCGCATATCTCATATTTTTTTCTCTGAAATTAAGGCAGTCAGCATGTGACAGCTAGTGCACTTGATGGCCTGTTACATTCCTTCCTGCTTGCAAACTCTATGATCTAAATGTGGTACTGAGTGGTTACAAAGCAGGAAGGAGGGCTCTGAAAGAAAGCAGTTGTGGATTGCACAATCAAGGTATGTCAGTAGAACCGGAGACTATTACCTTTTCTGTTCATTCAAGGTTACATTTTACCAATGCAATGAAAGAGGCTGCAAGACTGACCTAATGTTTCCCTTGCAGTACACTATAGCATTCACAATGTTGGAACTACCTTTCCTCTCCAAAACTAACCACAGCTGAGTGGCTGGTGGAGCCTGGGACCCTTGGTTGAGAAGGACATAGACCAATTCCAGAGGCACCTTAGAGCACAGAGATGTTAGCTCATGCAACAATGATGACATAAGCATTAGATCCTGTTTTAAATCCTATAAGAGTTAAAAACCCACAATGAAAGAAAAGTTCATATCCCCAAGTAGTGTGAAAGCAACAGACCACTCTTGGCTAAACTGTGTGATCTGCCTGAGGATTTGTTAAAATTTTACTGTGCTGCTGTAAGAGGATATGGATATTCTAGTTGCTGTCACCTCAAGGTATTGCATGAAAGCCAGCTGCTGCCATCCTTCATGCTCATATCTTCCTATCTGATCCCCTAGCTGTATCTTTGGGATAACTACTTTGGCCTGTGGCAAGGCCCTGCCAGAAAGTTGTAGGTGAATGCTAAGAGTGTGTCCTTGCTTCTCAATGAGTGGTATCAAGAACTTTCCAGATTATTTTTACTCATCTGTTATGGCAAAGTAACTACCATAATATAAGCATTAAGTATTAAAACAAACAAAAGAGTAAATTAGCGGGACTTGGTCTTACTTGTCTTGTCTCAAGTTAAATTCCTAGGACCTTGGACTATCAGAACTACCTTGGTTCATTCCAATATTTGTCTTCCCCCCCATGATTTCACCTTGGAAGAGCCTCACTTAGATCAACTCAATAACGGGAAGGCAGCCATGGATGACATGGAGAATGAGCCTCTGACTTTCTAGACTTAACAAGAAAGATTCAAAGGAATGTTATATTTTTACATAAGCATTTGTATTCTTGGAGGAAAGTTTACAAGTTTCCCTAGTTCCAAAACATTTGAAATTGATTTCTACTCAGGGGAGAGGAGCTTGGAGCAAAAGTGAAGATTCAATTCTTTGTTTTTAACCGAACAGTATTTTAACTCTTGAAAATGAAGGCATGATTCTAGCAGATCATGCATTTTAAAAAACCTGTCCCACCAACTGAGCCAGCAGGGTTAAAGCTGAATGTGTGTTGCAACTGGCATCTCTTCATGCACTGATGGCCCCATGACCCATTGCCCCAAACTCAGGGTGACTTGGAGATATAAGAAGGAAAAACATTGTTTCAACCTTGAAGAAAATGTTTCCTTGAGCATGTCAATGAGACAAATGATTCTAACACCGCCTTGCCCCCAGTTGGCCAAAGAACCCTGTGCCTATCACTTTCTCCTCCAGGTCTCTTGAGGTTATGGCCTTCTGTAAACCAAAATAGTTAAGGACTCTATGCAGCTATGCCACCACAAGATACTGTGAGCTTCTGGGGAAATCTGTGGCTTCTAAATTAGATTACCTTCAGAGTTACATTGTGGGATCAGGTGGAGAGGCAGGTTAGATTAGCAAGGGAGCCTTCTTCAAGGGTTCGTAGACAATTTCTGTTGGATCCTGATCTTTAATGTGTTTTGATATTTCAAGTAGAACTGAAGAAGTACTTGCAATTTATAATTTTATCAAAAGATGTTACCAGTTAAAAAATCTAAGTTGTAGTATCTCAAAGCTGTTAAGAAATAGTGAACCCACTCACCCCTAATTATTCTCAGACATGGATGGGCTAATTCTGAAACAATCTTTTTCCCCATTTTGATATAGATGATCATAGTCACTGAAATTTAAACTATCCCCAGTGCTTTCAAATACCCAGTTTCACAGGTAACTGGTTCATGCACAGGTACATAATTTACTTTTCTACCACATCACCCACCATCTCTATGCAATAGCTGTGCTTGATGTTGTCAAGCATGTTTGAAACTAAGACTCCAGAATGCTCAGAGATCAACACCAGGTCACCAAGATAACCATCTGGCCAAATCAGAAAAAGGGACAGGAATGTGTCATTCCCCTGATGATGGGGAACATGAGTCACTGTCTTCATTGTTCCATGGGAGATCCTAAGGCCCAGAGAAGTTAGGTGAGTTCTTACAAATCATTGAGCCTATCCATGGCAAAAAGGATAACTCCAACCACATTTCTGTGCTCAGAAATTCTTTCCTTTACATCTTGCTATTCCTAAAACATTGCCTCAAATCCTAGAATGCCCTCAAATACTAGAAGCAGTCTCCTTAGGACCCTTAAAGTTGTGGGTTTATAGTATCCACTTCTGTCCAGATTTACAATCCTGACAGGAACCTGGAGTCAGCTGGGAAACTCAGAAGTCCTTGTGCAGCTCCATAGGTGATGATACTCTGGTCTTGTTTTTGTTTCAATTTATACCCCCAGGGATATAGAAACATGCATTTTCTTTAGGTGTGTCACGCCTCACAAGCACACACACACACACACACACACACACACACACTCCTAATCTCAGTTGGGATGGAGGAATAGGAAAGAAATTTTTCTGACAGCTCATTTGTTTATTTGTGTTGCATTGGGAGCAAGAAAAGTTGGTCATTTGAAATCCAGAAGCAATCTTAACCTTCTATACTTCAGCCATTATTTTTTAATATTTCACAGAAGTACATATGATCACAGAAATATCTTAAACTCACCCTGAAGCCAAACAGAGAACCAGAAAAAGCCACAAACTAAATCATAAGCCCCAACTGGAGAGTAAGTTGCGTAATCAAAGGCAGAGTTTTCAGTATCAATTCCCAAGAAAGCATTACGATAACGTACTAGGCTATTTTCTCTGATTCCTTTTCTTTCCTGCAGTCCCTGCCACCAGTTCTAAAGGAGCCCTGGTCTTCTTCCTTGATATCCCAGGTGAGAGTCCCTAAAGTCCCACCTTCCAGAAGAAACTAACCCCTCTGGAGCTCCTGGAAAATACCAAGCTGGACGCTCCCTTAATCGTTCAGTCAGAATCTTCATGAACTGCTCAGCTGACTTCTTCTGCTAAAAATAGAGGCTGAAGGCATTTCTTTCTTTTCTTGCCTCTTTCCATCAAAACTTCTATGTGAAACTGTTCACTCTAAATTTAAATGTAACTATGTTAAGTTGCTGCTGTACACAAATAAGATGGTTTATCCTTAATAAGCAAAAAAAGTAAATTGAAAGAATGAGACAGAAATTCTCACTTATCACACTGAAATATGTTAAATATTTAATTCTTAGTGTTCATTAGAGTATGGCAAAGCATACAGTCTTATGTACCATTCATGAATATAACCTCATACAAAATTTCTAAAATAACAGTTTCACCATTTATCCATTAAGATCGAAAAGGCTTCTAGCCCCTTGACTCAAAAACTTCATTCTTATGAATTTACCCACAGAAAAAGGGAAAGATGTACAGAAAGATTAATTATGGTAACATTCAGAACATAATGTATTATAGAAAAAATGATAACTTAAATCAAATGTTAAATTTAAAAAATTCCATAGTAGCTGTGCCAGCCCCGCATCCCAGAGGCGGGCTGAGATGGGGATTGAGACTGGGTGTGGTGGCACGTGCCCGAAATCCCAGCACCTGGGAGACTGAAAGCAGGAGAACTACTGTTAGTCCAATCTATGTAGTAAGACCCTGTGGACCCTGTACAAAATACATAAAAAAAAAAATCATAATAATAGTTGGATGGCTAAAAATATATAACAGTACATGTGGTGCATAATAACAGCTTATTATTTATTGAAAGCTACCTTTGAAAAGTACAAATTAAAAAAAAACAATTAAAAATCAAAACACAAAATTGGGCATATAAGAAGCATATGAATATATAAATAAACTAAAATTTTAAAATTAAAGAAAAAAGATATGCTACTTAAGGGATATCTCTGGCAAGTGGGATTATAGTTTAGTTTTACTATATTTTCCTTCAGTGTCTCTATTTTCTACATGTGTTAACCAAAAAATATAAGAAATTAAGGAAAAGATGTGTATTTCTTTCTATTAAGACCTTCTGCAGAAATGACAATTTGATCTAGCCCCTCCCCAGGTCACAGTTTTCTAACACTTCAGAAGCCCCACTCTGTTTATTTTTTTTTTATTATTTTTAACATAATTTAAAATAATTTATTTTAAATAAATTATTTGTTTTAAAATAATTTATTTTCTTTACTTTTTTCTAATAGTTAATGCATTGCATAATGTTGTCTTCGTCACAGTTGTTCAGAGTACAAGATACAGGCATGATTTTTGTCTAAACATCATTAGTACAGATCTTTCTTTTCACTGCACAAAGTGAAAGTAGCTGTATATATAGTCCAATAGTCCATAACAGTAGTAGATTATCAGCTCACTTGACATTATCAGAAATTGTTGACTTGAGCCTTTTACAACTCAGCATATTAATATGGATTTCCTTTTTATACCTCATGATTAGACTTTTCTTCTAGATGATTAAGTCCAAGATAAAACAAGACCTATGTTACAAAAAATATGTAACTTTCATATCTGACAAGGTCAGTCAGGTCCCCTAAGGGATTACCCTGGAACCATGTACTGCAGTTTGCAAAACTTTTGTCAGTGTCAGCCATCTGGATGAATCACAGCCATTGCTTGGCCATTTTGAAAACCTGAGAGAATATTTTCTCTCTTGGTGACTCTCCTTAGGCACACTGTACATCATCAATCACCTTCCTCTGCAACCCCATAATCTCCTTGCAGAGGAAATTTGGGACTCCACTGAATTATATACTATTACAGTACAGGTTCTTTTATGTCCTGTGTTCTCACTGACCTTGAAGGGCCAGAGCCAAAATATTGGCTATACTTGTATCCCTTCTTTTTCT
>PVKN010039524.1:0-10868 GCA_004027915.1 Capromys pilorides | reverse complement strand
CTGTTTTTTCCAAAAATTCTTTCGGCTTCATCCTTCTCTGAGGGGATGAAGACCCACCTTTCCCCCTCGTTTTGGCAACGACTGCAGCGTTCTCATTGGGTTCCATACCCATCTGCATAAACAGATTTTTAATTCTGTTGACGTTGGAGCCATACTTCCTGCCCCTGCTTTGCTGGGAGCCCTCACCTTCCTTCGCTTTCTGTTCCCCATCTGACTTGGGTTTGTCAAAAGTACTTTTCAGTGCCTGGAACTCAGTTCTATATGCATTCCTGTGGGGAGAGGCACTTCTGAGAGTGCTCCGTTCACCTGAAGACTCAGCTTTCAACATTTTTACTTCAAGGATGAAAAGTCAATGTTCATAATGCTCAGGGAACAAAACACAAACACAAAAACACCTCTCTTCTCTAATCACCAGTATCTGGTCACCAGAAGGCCCTCTCCAAGGGCATACTCTGTCAGGGAGCCTCCCAACAGGTGTGTGAGGAACTTATTCAGTCAAGAATTACACAAAGTGGCCTTTTTCAAAGCAAGCCTAGAGGTTCATCTGTAACAGAAAAGAACGAAGTTCTGAATTCATACACTCACTTTAGTTTACTCAACTAATATTTTCCAAATGGATTAGCCACAGGTCAAATAAGAAATTACTTATTGAAATGAGAGGTCAAAAGTCACAAAGTTAAAAGTTACCACTTCCACTGGTCTGATAACAAAAATGTCTCAAACACAATCTGGAGATCTCTGCCAATCCCGGCCCCGCCCCACCCCACCCCACCCCCACACAAGCACACAGGTACATCTGAAACCAATATGTCAACCCACGTTTTCACTGTTTTTTGTGAATGACCTTAAGCAAAACCAGCAATGCAGGTATCTTAAAGAAATCATCAAAATGTCCACAAAATCAACTTCATTTAGAATTTTCCATCACCAGGTAAAACTTATTCTGAGTACAATCAAAAGTTTGGAATCTACACATTTCTAACCCTGCCTAAGGAGGCTTATTTCACTCCTTCCTCTCAGTCCAATATTCTTATGGACCGCATCCCCCAAAGCACTAGGAGTGCACCCTCGGGGCAGAACAAGCAGGAAAAAGTTTTTGAATGCCAGTAAGTTTCACCCTAAGTTCAGTTATAACCAATATTTGCAGGATTCCAAACTGTGCACACCAGTTACAAAGCAGAATGTAGACTGTGACGGGAACAAATGTGTGAGAAAGTGACGATCAGAAAACCACTCCACCACGTCGCTTTGCACTGCCTTGATTTGTTTATTCCTCCTCGCCCTCCTCACTATAAGGCTTGAAACGCAAGGCAGCACACGCTGGCCGCTCCAGTCCCCAGCTGGATTTTATATCAAGAAGCCAGCAGGCAAACACTCGCAGAGCTGCTAAAGAGCAGGCCACCGCAGTTGTGAAGGGTTTGCATGTTGTTTTTGTTTTGCTTCTGCTTTATTGTGAGCCGGAACCACATCACCCTGGCGCACCGTCGGCTGAGGAAGCACACGCTTGCCCTCGCATCGCCTCCGAACTCATTTCCTGGCCCAGCATGCACGCACGCACGCAGGCATGCACAACCCATGCAGACAGCCGCGCGGGGCTTCGGCGCGCGGCGCCCGCCGTGGTGTTTGTTTTCCCCTTTTCTTTCTCTTTGCACGGCCCGGCCGGCCGCCGCCGCGCCCGACCTCCTCCGCGCCCCGCTCGCGCGCCTCCGCCCCGCCCGGCCCGGCCCGCGCGCCCGGCCCTCCCTCCCTCTCTCCCTCCCCCGCCGGGGAGCCGCGCGCGGGGGCGGGGGCGCCGGGGCCGCCGCCGCCGGGGATTCGAATCCTGCCCTCACCAAAGACAAACATAAATAACACCAACTTGCGAGGCCGGGTCGGGACGCGGGCCGGGCCGGGCCGGGCGGGCAGGGCCGGGCGAGCAGGTGACGCGGGGCGCTGGGAAGGAGGTCGCAGCCTAGCTTTGTGTCAGCCGCACCTGAAGTCCGGCCACACGGCTGCGGCGCCCGGCGGCGCGGGGACAGCCCGCTCCCCGGCCGCATCTACGCGGGGGGGAAAGGATGGAAAGCCGGCGACCGGGCAGTGACCACAAATCCCTTTGTTTTTCCTCCGGGCGCCGGGAACAATAGCGCCCCGCGGCCGCCCGCCCGGAGCCCCACCTGGCGCGGCCGCCCCCACCCGCCCGCCGCCCGCCGCCCGCGCTCAGCCTCCGGGCTCGCAGGCGGCGTCCCCGGCCGCCCCGGCCTCCCCCTTACCGGCGGGCGGAGGCGCGGGCCGCGCGCCCCTCCTCGCGCCCTGCTCCTCGGCGCCCCTGCTCCGCGCCGCGCCCCCCGCGCCTGCCGAGCGGCTCCCCCGCGCGCCGCGCCCTCGCGCGCAGCCCGGCTCCTCACGGCGCGGCCGCGGCCCCCGCGCGCCGGCTGCCCCTCGCCATGGCGGGCGGCGGGCGGCGGGGCCGGGAGGGGGCTGGGCGCACGTGCGCCCCCCGCGCGCGGCCGCCACGGAGGACGGGCCGCGGGGCCGCAGGGCCGCAGGGCCGGGTAACAGGTGCCTCACCTCGGCCGGGAGGATTAACTCAGGGGCGCGGAGAGGGAGCCGGGCCGCGAAATCCCCGGAGAGGGAGAGGGAGCCTCTGGCGGCCGGCGGAGGGCGCGAAGCACCGGCCCGCGGCGGGGCCGCCCCACCCCCTCGGCCGTGGGCGAGGGGCCCGGGGCCCGGGGCGAGGCCTGGCGGCGCCTCTGCACCCGGCGCAGGCCGCGGCCGCCGGGGCCTCCACGTGGTCGCGCGGAGCTCGCTGACCCCGGCGTCCCGGGCCCGGCCGCGGGCCTGGCTGCAAGGCCAGCCGTGACCCCTCCGGCGTGGCCTCCTCCACCCTGGCCACTGCACCTGGGCCCCGCCACTGTCCCTAGCTTGACCCCCAGCATCCTCTGCTGAAGGGCTAGACCCGGAGGGCGTCTCACTGGCTGGAGGTCCACCCTGCCGGGACCTTGGGCTCTGAGCAGTGGTCGTGCCCCCTTCTTGGCCCCCAGAACCCTGGCAGAACCACAGCCTTTCTGCAAATGTAAAACGCGTCATGATTGTCAATATGGACCTCCCAGCCGACCCTTCAAGAAAGCCCATGGAGCCGAAACTCCAATGGTCATAAATAATAAATTTGGGTGAGAAAAAAAAAAATGCTGTTTGACTCAATGATAGTGAACATGAGTCAAAAATAATTTGACTTAATAATTAGGGAAGGAACCAGCCTGATACTACAATCCATTCAAATGAGAATGGGAAAAACTCACAGATAATTAGCAATCAAGAAAGAAGTAAAACAAATATACTGTTTAAAATTATAGTTCCCCACTCTTACCTTCAAGGGATGTATTTGAGCTTCACCAGTCCAGGGCTGAAAACCAGAGAGCAGACTGACCCTGATCTGTACCTGGTGTTTTCCTGAAGATTCCTATGACAAAGCTAGGCTTATAAATTAAGTACAGAAAGAAGTTAATAATCAAATGGACAATTGTAACTACAGGACAGGAAAACTTACTTGAAAGTTAGGGATTCTCTCTAGAATTTTTCACCAACTATCTTCAGATTTGGATGGAAAGTGTCAGGAAGAGCGACTGAAACCAGATAAATCCAAACAACCAGTGGGATGGGTTGCATGGTATCTGTAGGAACCAGGTTCTCTCACAAATCTGCATTTCTGTTGATAAGAATTGTTTACACCACCATGCGTTTCTGCAGTTCACAGAGCAGCAGACACAGCCTAAGAGCCAACAAAGGTGTGGATTAGTCTCCCGAGTCCTGGAACTAACATGCAAGCTTTGGCCCGTTGCGTAATTTTTCACATTTTTCCCAACAGAACATCATTAGTCATGTTCTGCAGATGGGACTACTGAGGATTAGGGTTTGCGATTTACTCATGGCTGCGTTACCCACCAAAAAGATTAGGACTAGGTCGCAGCTCAGCCAGTCCATGGAATCTACAATACTCTAGGAACAATCTTTCCATTTCAAAGGGGCTTTGTACCTAGCTGCTAAGTTGCCTGGATCTTTTATTTTGAACAGCGAGATGCTTTTCTTCAATCGTTACCATATTCTCAGTCCTTTCCTAAGAAATTGGCATCCTCTGTCTGCAAAGTGGATGTCACTTCTATAAGTATAAACAGATGTCGCAGGCAGTGTGAGGGGGCTGTAGTTCCAGTCTCCATTTTTGGAAAGAACATTTGTGCTGTCTGGGATAATCTAGTGGAAAAGTTCCTGTCATTTATTTGCAATATGGAAACTGGGTTTTTCAGGAGAATAACCTAAATAAATGCAGAATCTAATCACTGAATTCTGTCTGTAGAAGAGGGGGCAGAGCTGGCAATAAAATCAGTCTTACACCTCTTTGCGAAAAGATGATTCATGTAGAAAAGCAGCCTGAAAAATTTGGTTGATTGGAGTTTTATTTTTTGAAAATGTGAAACTTCTGGAAAATTTCATACTGAAGGAATGACAGAGTTTTTAAAACATGATGTCGATAATTTAGGATTCTCAGCCAGGCTTGGTGATGCACACCTGCAATCCAATCTACGGGAAAATCAGTGGCAGAAGTCTGAGGCCAACGCCAACCTAGGCAATTCAGCAAGACGCTGTTTCAAAATTTAGCAAGACTGGGGATAGAGGTCAGTGGTTGAATGCTGGATTCAATCCTCAGCATCACTGAATAAATAAAATTCTTAGATTGTTCGTAATGGGTCTTCCACTTCTCACGTTTCCAAGAACATCTGAAGCATCTGCTAGATCAGTACTAATCCAGTACATATAGTTATCTAATTAAAACAATTTAAAAATTATTTCCTTAGCCAAACTAGCCACATTTGAAGTATCTATTTTGTAACATTTAATTTAGTTCATTAGACCCTTAATATATACAGGGTTACAGGACATCAGTGTTGCTTGTTGCAGTTGGAAAGGGAGAGACAGCGGTTGTGTTCAGTTGTGAAAAGCATCTGGGATGTGCAGTTTGCAATTTTCATATATAATTTTTCAACCTTTTGTGGGCTGCTTTCACTCTCTGTGCCTCTGAGAAATCACTAGCAAGTGACCACAAGATTAATATTTTTTTCTCATGCATTTAGTATACAGGGTCTCACTACACAGATCAGACTCGTAGTGATCCTCCTGTTTCCAGCCTCCCAAATGCTGGGATAACAGGTGCATGTCACCACACCCAGTCTCATAAAAGAACTAAATATATCCTGCATTGTTTCAGATCTTTTTCAATATATTTTTAAAGTTGTCTTAAAGGATATGCTGGGTCACTATTCAAATAAATAATTTATGCAAAATAAGGGATTTGGCTGTGAAATTAGGCTTAAATGAAGCCTGAATCAAATTTTAATAGGAAAAACTGACCACAGTGGAACTGAAACCACTGTGACACCTTAATTCATAGCAGTGTACTTGGCTAGTCTTACATAAAAGAAGTTCATGAAAGAAATGGAAAAATAAACTTAGTGGCCTCTAAACTAGCTTTTATATGAAGGAGGCAGGGTAACTGAAGACCAATTCTGTAGGTAGTTTTACATGTAATTTTTACGTAAAAGGGTATTTCTAACCAATTTCCTTACCAATAGTAATAAGAAAAAAGCATTAGTGATAAAGCAGCTTGTTTGCCAAAAGTATGGCCAGTTTAGCATGATGGCAAAAGTCTGTAATCTGAGCTACTCAGGAGGCTAAGGGAGACCGGTCTTAAATTTAAGGGCAACCTGAAGAAGATAAAATCCCTGGCAAGCATAAGGTACTGAGTTTGATGCCTGGTAAACAAAAACAAAAAACAAAAACCAGCAACAAAAATCTCAGAAATAAAATAGGGTAAGGATGGAGATAAGTGCCAGAACCCTTACCCACCATGCGTTTGTCCCTGAATTTAATCCTAGTACTGGAGGTGGAAAGAATCCCTGTTTATTTCACACTGATAAACATCAAGAGTTCTGTTGCCTCCATCTTGAATGTCTTCTTAAAGATCTACCTAAGAAAGCCACCCCCATTTATTAAAGTTAAAAACCTGGTCTTGTGCTATTTCACACATATTCCATTATAAAGTAAAATATGTTTCTCTATTTATTTATTTATTTATTTATTTATTTATTTATTCTGTATTTTAGGAAAGGGTCTACAGGGTGTTCAGAGTCTCACTGCTAGATCGGATTCATAGTGATCTGCCTGTTTACAGCCTCCCAAGAGCTGGGACTACAGGCGCAGCACCATGCCCAGTCTCCATTGCCATCTCAGCATGCCCCGGGAGTGGGGCCAGCACAGTAAGCCTGGGAATCGAATCCTGGACGCCTGCTCCTGCTTGCAGGTGCTTTAATCCGCTGAGCTATTTGGCCAGCCTTACTATATTTCTCTAAAATACAGTAGTGCTTTCCTGAGTGTGCTGACACAGGCCTATAATCCCAGCAGTTAGGAGGCTGAGACAGGAGGATCATCACTGAGTTTGCTCCAGCTTGGCTGACATAGGTGAGAGCAAGTCCAGCCTCAACTATATAAGGAGTTGCTGCCTTCACAACCAAAACAAAAACCTGGAAAAGTAAAACAGCGTTAGAATCCTCAGGTTCACATCCCAGATATGGTGTTAATCTATGATCAAACTGGTTTATGATATTGGCCATGAAATTAAGATTAAAGGTATCATTTCTACCCCAAATACATTGATAATGATCCAGCATGGCTTTGCATTTATACTGATTTCTTGGTTGTGTCATTGTGAATGTGAACATTTTCTCATCCAGTTCCAGTTTTACAAAACATCCAGTGTCCTAGCTTTTTAACCTAAACGTAGGCTTCTGAACAGTGTAAGTGTTTACTTTTGCCATGATAAGTAACCGCAGAGCTTCCTGGAATTCTTTAGGATGTTTTGCAAGCTGTTGTTGTGTCTTTGCTATACAGACAAATTCCACTTTGTAGTGTGTTGAGGCTGGAATGGTACAGCTCCTCCTTCCGTCTTCAGTTTATTTGAATAACACTCACAAAACACAGAAAAGCAAGCGTTTCATTGGATGAGACCAGTGTGATGTGTTTATTGCTGCCTCCTCACCTGTGATCGAAACAACTACTATAATGTGTGTGTGTGTGTGTGTGTGTGTGTGTGTGTGAGAGAGAGAGAGAGAGAGAGAGAGAGAGAGAGAGAGAGAGACACTAAGGATTGAACTCAGGGTCTTCATATGGACCTATGTCTCCAGCCCTTATGTTTTATACTGAGATGGCATTTCGGCTAAATTTCCAAGGCCGGGCTCAAATTTGTAATTCTCCTGCCACTGTCTCCCCGAGTGCTGGGATTATATGCATAATGTGCCACTCTTTATTATATGCATGTGCCACAGCTTTATCACCTGCCTTTCTAGTTTTTAATTCTATAGGTGTAGAAATTGCAAGTGTCAGGTATTCATCTATGTCTGTCATTTTACCTGCTATGGATTTGGTCCTCCAGCAAGACAGTTCTAACAGTAGTCTGTCGCCTGGCCATCCTCCACCTGGACGTTGAGCCTGAGCTCTGGTTTACTTAAGTTCGCCATGGTGCCTGTCCAGCTGCAAAGTAACTTGTGATTTTAGGGCTGAGACAATTGAGAGAGAGGCAGTGAACCTTTGCTGAGAAAACAGTCCGTGATCTATCAAATTGAAATCCTTTTTGGAGGAATCTGATGGCACCTCTTACTCAGTAGTGTTGACCTGGAGATTCTGAGCCTGGTTTTAAAACTGTGACAACCTAACTCTCCTGTGCACACAGATGACAGGAGAAATAGTTGCCCCCAAAATTCTTAGTTACAAACACTAGCAAAAAAGGAATAACAGAGGTTTTATATCAGCAGTTTCCCGATTCTATTGTATTTCTTGGTAAATTGACTCTTAGGATAAATAAACACTGGCTTGTCTACAAATAAGAGCTTCCTATGATTTTATTCTATTTCCAATCCAGTGCTAGTAATAAAAACCCTCTGATAAGGTCCATAGTCATTCCATTTTATGTGGAACTCACATTATAACAGACCGCATTTTAAGCAGGTTTTAGTAGTTGTATGTGTGCTCATCTGCTTTCAGAAATAACTCAGTAATAAATTTGTTCTGAAGGTGTTCGCATCTTTTTTGAGGAGAGGCTGAGTAAGGATTTAACCAACACTCACTTATGTCGACCCAAAGTTAGGACCCGCTTGCCTCAGCCTGTGGAAGTGCTGGTATTGTAGGCATCGACATGTACCGCCATACCTGCCTCTCGTAGCTTCATCTCCAAAATCCCGATCTCCAATGTAGGGCTTTTTCTTTCTTTTTTTAAAATGTGTTCGGTACAAGGTCTCACTCCACAACTTAGACTCGTAGTGATCCTCTTGTTTTCAGCCTCACCATTGCTGGGATTAATGGTGTGTGCCACCACATCCTGACATCTGGTTTCAGTGACCTGCCCAGCATGCCCAGGAGTGGGACCAACACGGCATGTGGTGCCAGGAATCAAACTCTGGTCTCTGCACTTGCTAAAGCAGGCACTTAGTCCACTGAGCTATCTTGTCAGCCAGACTTTTTCATTTTTTATGGTATGAATTATTTCATTCTGTCAAAATACAGTGCTATGACATGAGAAGGAATAAACTTTTTCCAGGTTTTTATTAATATAAAATTAAAATTCTGGGGAAGAAATATTGTGAATTCTTTTTTTTTCTTGTTTTTTTTAAAATTCATTTTATTTTATTTTAAAGAGTAAAAACACAGAAGCAAAAACAATTAGCAAAAAAACAAAGACAGAAACAATAACATACTATAATACACATGGTACATATTTTCAAAACAAGAGTAGCAAATTAACAGTGATGGTTGGATCATGTATTTCTTCATCACATCTGTTGCTCAGATTAACAGATACAAGTTTGCAAGATTGGGCAAGTAACTGAACATTAACACTTGCTTTCAGTAAACCTTAATTTTTTTTCTTGACCTTTTTACTTTATTATTTTTTAATTTACTTTAAAGAGAGTACAATAATAATTGATGAAACTTTAGCAATGGTGCATATTTAGAAGACCAAGATGAGAGGTATTCAACCATGGATTTTGTATAATACATTGCTGTCTTTGATGTAGTTGCTCAGATATCAGCACAAAGAGTTAGCCAAAGTGAAAATTTTAAACATTAACTGCTATTTTTAAAAAGCTGATGGAAATTAGTAATGAAATCTCACCTATCTTGTATATACACCTGCATGATTTCCCCCTTTCTTTTTCTCCTTTTTTCCCTTTCCTCATCTTCTTCGTTTATCCCTGTTATGGTTTATGTCTCGGTGTCCCCCCCAAAGCCTCATGCCGTCATGGGGCAGCTTCTGGAATTGTAATTGGTTATTATAGAAAAGGGTGCTGCACCTGCCCTGGGGCAGGTGATTTGCATTTCAATGTAAGGGAGGAAGAGAAGTTAGCAGCTTGAGCTGCTGTTACTCTCTCCCTTCACACTCTTGCTCTTAGCTGCCACCATGAACTGCTGCTCTCTGCCATGTGCCTCTCTGCCTTGGAGCCAGCCTAGTATGGACTGAAACCTCCAGTAACTGTGAGCTAAATAAACCTTTCCTTCCTTCATTTTGAGGGTCGGGTATTTGTCCCAGCAATGAGAGAAGAGTAACTAAGACAATCCCTCATAGTTTCTTTCTATTTTACTCTATCTTTTTTACTTTTTAGATTTTATTTATTTTTTCAGGTTATTACACTAGGGAAACAATACAGTATTACACATGTAGTTCTGATTTATTTCAATAATGAGTGTAGCCTCTAGTCGCATCCATTTACCTATGAAGGCTTCCAGTTTGTCTTTCTTTATAGCTGAGTTATACTCCAGTGTATAAAAATACCATTTATCCACTCCTCAGGTGATGGGCATTTTGGTTGCTTCCAAGATTTGGCTAAGACAAATTGTGCTGCTATAAACATGGGTGTGCATATACTGCTGTGGTATGATGATTTCATTTCTTTTGGAAAAATACCAGGAAGCGGAATAGCTGGGTTGAATGGGAGCTCCAATCCTAGCTTTTTGAGGAATCTCCACACTGATTTTCATAGTGATTGTACCTTCATAGTGTGTACTCCCACCAATAGGGAAGAAGGGTTCCTTTATCCCCATAGCCCCTCCAGCATTTGTTATTAGTTGATTTCTTTACGACAGCCATTCTTTCTGGGGTGAGATGGTATGTCAATGTTATTTTAATTTGCATTTCCTGAATGACCAGGAATGTGAAAGTATTTTTTAATAGTATTTATTTGCTATTTACATTTCTTTCTCTGAGAAGCGTGTGTTCATTTCAGATGCCCACTTTTGTATTGGGTCTTTGAATTCTGGGAGCCTGATTTTTTTTTTGTTTTTTATTCTTTTTATATTCTATATAGAAGTCCTTTGTCTGAGCGATTGTTGATTTAGATTTTTTTTTCCCAATGCTTGGGTTGTCTTTTCACTCTGTAGGTGATTACTTTTGACATGCAAAAACTTCTCAATCAGATGAGACCCCAGTTGTTGCTTCTTTGAAATATTTCTGGTGCAGTTGAGTTTTGTTTACAAACTCTCTGCCTATCCCTATGTCTTTAAGATTTCCACATACTGCCTCTTCCATTAGATTTAATGTTTCTATTTTAAGGATTTGATCCCTAATCCATTTTGACTTGAGCTTAATACATGGTGATAGACCCAGGTCTAGTTTAAGTTTTCAGTATGTAGAGAGCCAGTTTTTCCAGCATTATTTGTTAAAGAGGCTCTCTTTCTTCCAGTGAACATGTTTTGCCCTTTGTCAAAGATAAGGTGGCTGAGTGCATTTAAGGTTGAATCTGCATCTTCTAATCTGTTCCACTGATCCTCAGGTCTGGTTTTTTTTTTTT
>PVKN010039523.1:0-10878 GCA_004027915.1 Capromys pilorides | reverse complement strand
CATGGGAGCATGTTATTTGTACTGTACAGTCTTCTAAACTGTGGAATTGAAAGTTGGAGCCTTTCTTCATGATGGACTCCCATTGATGGACTATGTGAAATGTATTCTCACTGATTTCCTTCCTGGAGTTCACTTGGTTTGCACGCCTCATTTGGTAATCAAGTCATTGTTTTGGAGATTTGCTTTATACTATATGACTCAGATTATTCTGTTTTGACCTCAGAAAGACCAAATATGAATTATCTTCTGCTGCTGAATGCAACAGAAATAAAATATTGTTGGGACACCGATAGGAATTTTTTAAAAGGATGTCCAGGTAGTCCAACCCCCAGACTTCTGCTAAAATCATAGCCTCAAGCCACCTTCCCTGTTTCAAATTTAAAAGGCCTATTGATCTTGCACCTAACCTGTGTCCAGTGTCTAACAAGTAGGATAAAAAAAAAAATGGAGAAAATGTAATGAACAAACAAAAGCCCACCATTGCCAAAATCTAACAAAGAACCTTTCTAAAATTTTAGATCTTTCCTCGTTATGTCCTCCCCACATGTTCCTCTCTTAGCTTCCCTCCTGTCATTGTCCTTAGATTGTCAATTTCAAGCAGAGTACGCTTCTCCCCTTATCGCCAACCACACATATGCAAAGACCTGATAATTCCAGGCTGATGAGAGAGCTCTGCTCTGAAGCAGCTGTCCAGCAGCAGCACTAGGGCTGATAGCAGGCCTCTCAAACTAATCATTTATAAAACCCTTGTCGAGAGCCAGGAGGAGCCTGGACGAGCTTCTCTGTGGCAGCTGCCATGGACCCAAGCAAGTACTTAGCCTTGGCCATGATGTCTGGGCTTTGATTAAGGACTCATTTTCCTCTTCTGCATTGTTGAGCTTATCATGGGACTTGGTTTGAAAGTACCAGGTATGTTGGAGAAAAAACAACTCTCCCTTTTATGAGGACCCATATTTATCATAACTTTCCTAATTCCAAAGCGCAAGAGGAAATTTCTCTCCACAGAGGAATGTTCTTTTTCAGGAACTTGAAAGAGTAGTCAAGGCCTGGGCATATTACATTTTAAGGTCAAGAGATAGAAGGAGAAAGAGAGGGAAGTGGGATGAAAAAAGGAAATGGAGACATGTCATGTATACGGACCGATCCATACAAGGGACGTGAGCATCATGTGCTACAAAGGTACTCACAAGAGAAGAAAAACAGCAAACTGAGGGCCAGGGGACCTTTAGTCTGGGGCCAGCTTTATGTCCATGTGGATGAAGAGTGTAGTACAAGCCAGTTCTGAGATCTTTCCACATCTATGAAAGAAAGTTCTTTCTAGTTCTTAAGGTCAATGGAGTTGCTTAAGAGGCTATAACCATTGAACTTTCCTATCTCTGGATTGATTCCCGTTTTCTTTTCCTCTTTCCTTCTTAATCTCTTTTCTCTCCATCCATTCATTCAGTCTCAGTCTCTCTGTCTGTCTGTCTGTCTGTCTGTCTGTCTGTCTGTCTATTTCTCTCTCTCATCTGTCTTGTCGCTCTGCCTCTCTCTCTGTCTCTCTGTCTCTATCTCTGTCTCTGTTTCTTTCTCCCCCCCACACACACTTAAGGGCTTATAAATATAAGTGTTTAGTTTCTAGATTTTAGCTACCATAATTATATTTTTTTCATTCTATTTGTAGTCATTTTCTAGCTATGTTAAGAATAATTCTTAGCCAGGCATTGTGGCACACACCTGTAATTCCAGCACTTGGGAGGCTGAGGCAGGAGGCTTGGTGTGAGCTCAAGGCCAGCCTGAACTGCATAGCAAGACCCTGTCTCAAAAAGACAAAAAAAAAAAAAAAAAAAAAAAAAAAAAAAAAAAAAAAAAAAAAAAAAAAAAAAAAAAAAAAAAAAAAGAATGATTTTTTACAATTTTATTCTAATTTATTTATATTTTGGGTAATTTAAAGAATAAAATAAAGAAGATGTATAGGAAATAGGAAAGTGTACTTTTTGGAGATGAAGAAGGGAGTGGGAAAGCAGGAATGGGAAGTAAACGAGGGATGTAGAAATCCAACTGAAAAGGAATTCCGATCAGCATAATTTCAAGTATCATGAACATATCCCAATTAAAATAACTTGTATTCAAAGTGATTATGGATATACCCTTATTTTTCTTTAAAAAATACACACATTTATTCACCCAGGAGTTTTGCATATCTGAAAATGTCATTTTAATACTATTTCAAAAGACATAAAACCTAGCTAAGCATGTAAGTCTTTTTCCTTTAAACCTTTGCTGTCTTTGGCCATTATCACCAAAGTCTAAAGCCAGCTTCCTGTCACTTCCTTCATTTGTCAGTAGCCTAGTTGTGTTACACTGTTTCCCTTGTGGTTTTCCTACTGTATGATTGCCTATGAAATAATTATTCTCAAACTCTAAAACTTTGCTAATAATTTTTAAAATGAGTTTCCTCTTGGGACAGGACTAGGATGATGGCAGTACCTCAGGTTAAAAGTAAAGAAGAAGAAGGTAAGCTAGCACTTGCTGAGGTGTAAGAGGTTTTGTGTTCAATTCCTACCACTACCACAAAAGGAGGAGGAAGAGGAGGAGGAGGAGGAGGAGGAGGAGGAAGAAAGGGGGAGGAGGAGGAGGAGGAAGAGAAGGAGTTGCTTTGTCTCAGAATAAGATAAGTGGGTAGAAAAGTAACTGCTACCTTTTGTATGGTTCACAAAGAAAGTCTTCAATGCAGAGACAGCCACCTTATGAGGAGGCATGACATTTTGCTACCTTTTCCAGTGGGATCCTGGGCTTGTCTTAGACTGAAGGTGGCACAGATGTGTTCCTCTATGAGAAATAGAGTTCAGGAAAATCTATCCAGAATTAGAAATCATTTAAACCTCAAAAATCTATAAGTTCCCCAAGGAAGACAATTTAGATGGGATTGGAGTGGAACAGTGAGTCTTGGGAGGCATTGGTCTAATTTTAGCATCTCTCAGGGTCTGTGGATAAGAGTAGAATCACTTGAGAGACTCTAAGGACCAGCATGAACATAAATGATTATTTCTTGAATTATGATCTATGGTAACTCCTGCCCCTTCCCATTCTGGAACACTCTTCTGTATGACCTGAAACCAGGTATTTTTTCTGACCTTTGGTGAAGTTTTCCAAAATTAATAAGAAAGAATCACAGACTTCTTTTTTCTCCTGGCAGAGTCCTAAGAAAGTTGAATTGCTTCATTAAAAAAGCTTTGATGCATTCTGTATCATAAATCCTGGCTAGTGTCACAGCCACTTAGTTTTCTTTTGCTATCATTCAGTTTCAAAAGCAGCCTACTGTTCAACACAACAAAATGTCCCAGCCTCTAAATCTGGCTCTGAACTTGGTGCTACTTTGATTCTCAGGATTGCACGTCCTGATTCATCAGTGTGGGAGCCACTTCAGAAACACGCATCTTCCTCTCCCCGGGAACCCAAGTCAAACATCATCTAAACGGAGTGTTCTTTCCAACCCTGGAAGTCACGTTTTGAGTGGAGATCTCACATACCAACAGCATGGAAAGAAATACTGCTGTGCATAAGGCTCGGCCCCAGGGATAACAGCCTGACAGCCCCAGGTTTACAGCAGTTTCCTCTGCTCCCACACACGGCCATGAAGGACCCACAGGAACTACCTTTGCGCCATGGTCACGAAAACAACATGTACCTTCTGGCATTTTCTGCTGCTAAAGACTCACAAAAACAGACACAAGGTCCTGTTTTAAGTGTTCAGACCCCCCCCAAAAAAAAATGCGTGGACAGATCAGATTTATTTATTCCTCAAGGTAAATTACCTTTGCGTTACAGCAGGGGTTTCCTCTTGTAGCATTTTTTTTTTCTCTTCCAGAAGGCAGCTTTTGAAAATCTTATTATGTGTATTACATCTATACAGGTTTCTGGGAAATGTGATTTACACTCTGATGTGAGAGGGAAGGTAATGCACTTAGTGCTCGCAGATCTCCTCAAAATGTCAAAGATGGCAGGTAACATGAAAGGGAGCAGTCGTGCTGATGTGCCTGGCTGTGTGGGAAAGGTAAAAGAACATGCACTAGATTTCCATTTTATTCCATCTGCTCTGAACTTGCACGTCACCTCTCTGAGCCTGGGCCTTCATCTGTGAAAGTAAGATGCCAATCCCAGCTTTCCATTGCTGTGAGAGTCCACGAATAATTCATTAGGTCTTGCTCTATGGTAAATGCTCATCTGCATGCATTTGTTTCTGTCTTTGACAACTTTTTCCTAAGTCCTGTGACCTTGAGCTCCCAACTGCCCAGATCTTTTATTTTTAATGTTCTCAATCCATGAACTTCATCTTCTAGCTGTGACATCTTATTTTCATGTCAACATCACAGAAGAAGCCTGGAACAAACAGAAGTCTCCTTTGTTACAAACTCGTCTTTTCCAATGCAGTGAGACTGCTCTGCTGAAGGGCTTTCTGACTTTCAGACTGCTGCCAAGCCCTCGGGAAGTGGCAGCTCAGCTTTCCTATGGACTCAGCTCAGCACTTTGTCTTGACATCAATTATTTTAAATTCATTCTTCCAGAACATATTGATTTTGAAATCAATTATGTTGGTGTAGAATTGCCCTGCCTAATTATTTACAAATTGTTGGTTTGATGGGTAGAGCCACATCTCAAAACAAGCTGGTAGGAACCTAAGCAAAGCTTAGCATTTGAGAAATTAATAATAAATTATTAAAGTCCCCAGCCATACATGGATCTTAACAGTGGACAGATAGTCCTAGAGACTTTAAGCAGAGTGGCTTTGTTTGGCTCATTAAAAAACTAAGGCCTGAGATACTAAAGTGACTCACCCAAGATCACAGAACTCACTCACTAGGAAAGGACTAAACCCATAATCTCTCCCCCAGCTTTGACTTTCTTGTCAAGCCGCAGTACCTTCATAGGAATAGATGATCCAGCTGAGCAATATTTTAAACAATCATGCTTTGTCTCCATTATTTAGCTCAGAGTTTAGATCTTCCTGATTCTTACCAGATGCTTTATGAGTATATCTCTCAGGTTCTCAGATTCTGTCTGTTGAATTTACTTCATCCACGTCACTGTCTATAAATTCTTTTTCTAAGCCCATTGATTATTTACTTCCTCTAACCTGATATGATAGAAATAACCCCACACTGGGCATAGGGATGGGACGAATCACTCATCATGTTCTGATTGAAAGGTTCAGCATGCTACTTAGATCCTCTTAACATCAAGTTCTTGGTCAGAAAAATTGAGAATGTCATAACATTTGTCGTATCCAAATCGTACCATGTAAGAATTAAATGATGGAATTGATCAAATGTTTTATAAATTGATGGAATGCTTTATAAATGTTTGATTTCATCATTGTTCAGGTATCCCACTACTTATGCTTCTCTCTCTGTCTCTCTCTGTCTCTGTCTCTGTCTCTCTCTCTCTCTCTCTCTTTTATTTCTGTCTTGTTTTATACAAGGTCTTGCTATACAGTTCAGGCTGGTCTTGACCTCACTCTATAGGCCAGGTTGGCTTTGAACTCTCAGCAATCCTCCTGCTTTAGCCTCACAAGTGTTGGGACTATAGGCATGTGCCACCACATCTGGCTTCCCACAAAATGAGACACATCTTTTGTGATATACAGTAGTGTCACACAATCATGCACATAGTTGTGGGAATGAGTGGCGTGGGTCAGCGATCAGCTGTTGTAATTTGTGTGAGGTGAGTGTAGAGCAGTCATAAAAAGGAGTCCTGGGGCTGGCAAGATAGCTCAGTGGTCTAAAACACCTGCTTAGGCAAGTTTAGGCAAAGTTCAGAGACCATGGTTCGATTCCCAGCTCCTATGCCACGCCATCCTCACTCCCATGGCAGGCTGAGCCAGCCACACACAGAAAATGAGCCCTGATTTGAAAGGTGTGAGCATCAGTCCTTTTCCTGTGTGATCAAAGTTTCCACAAATTGGAAATACATTCAATTTAACATATACCTTTTATGTGTATGTCATTTTTATAAAATGCATATTTTCTTGGGATCTTATGGGAAATTGACCTTTATGTTTTATAGTCATAATGGTATCATTGTTCAAACACATCTTCGATTCTATCTATGTGTCTATCTATGTATCTATGTGTCTATCTATCTATCTATCTATCTATCTATCTATCTATCATTTATTCATTTGTTTGTTCCTTTGTTTATTTTGTGGAACTGGGAATTGAACTTAGGCCCTTGCGCATGCCAGGCAAGCACTTATTCTACCAAACTATCTCCATATCTTCAATTTTAAAGAATCGAAAGGCACAATTGATAAAATATATCTGATGAATTTTCTCAGTGGATACACTTGCAAAATCATCACTCAAAATGTGTGTTTCCATTACCCCAACTGTGCTTGTGTACTTGCCCGGGTCTAATTTTCCCAAAAGTAACTACTATTTTGATATCTATTGGGAAAAATGAGTTCTACCTGCTTCTGAGCTTTTTTCATACAACATCTCTTACAGTATGTACGTTTTTGTGACTGTACTTGTTCACGTTTTGTCAGGCTCATCTATCCAAACAGGTGTGAACCACAGGTTTTGAAGCTATCGTTTCTGATTGCTCTATGGTACTTCATCGTGTGTATATATCTACTTTGTTTTTATCCATTTTAGGGGATCTTGAATTTGGGGCTCTTATGATTATCTGTAAAGACTGGTAAGTGTGTTTTTTGGTGAACAGATGTGTGCTATGTACTAAGTATAATCTTGGGAGTGAAATTGCTGGGCCATGACCTATGCACATGCTCCACTCTGGAGCACACTGCCAAGTAGTTCTCTGCGGCCATTGCGCAGATTTACTATCCATTCAAAAAGTGCCAGTTACTTCACATCCTTGCCAACAACCAGATTTCCCAGTAGTTTTTACTGTAGTTATTCAAGTGGATATGTCATAATATAATATCAATATTTGGTTTTAATACTCATTTCCCTGATGGCTAATCAATTCACCATCTTCTCATAAATTTATCGAACATATGAAGACTTTCTTTTCCATGCAATGGCTATAAAAATATTTGTTAATATTCTTATGCTGTTTGGCTTTTCTTTAATTTATTGATTTATATAAGCTCTTTAAATATGTATTGTGAATATGACCTTGTCATATATAGGCATTTGAAGTATTTTCTCCTTTTCTGAGGTTTGTCAACTCACTTTAAGGTATTATTTGGTAAACAAATGTCTTCATTTGTAAGACAGCCCAGTTGCTGAGTGTTATGGAAGCCTCTCCTTAGGTGGTGCTCCTGATCATACGGGTGGTGGTGGTGGTGCAGACAGTACTAAAATACTGGCTATTTTATCCATAGAGAGCCCCTGCCTCTCAGAGAGTCACTGAGGCATAACCATGGGGGCAGGTCCTTTCTATCAGCAGTGGAAAGCCCCCTGAGGTTACTGTACGACTCCAAGCATAAAATGATGACTTCAACTATGGCTTTATTAGAAAAAAATAATTTATTTAGCACGACTATCACAGTTCCTGCTTGGATATAACATTTCCCGCACAACCGATGGATAGCCTCACAAAAAACTCTAGGCCATGGAGACTGTCCAGTGTGATTGATCAGATCGAAGAATGAAATATCCATCACAACAGGGTGGCAAGACATCTGAATCAGATGGAAGCACGCAAAAGGAAACAGAATCACGTCAGATAATGAGTTCATCTCTTTCAGACCATAATAGGCCAGTCTCTGTCCTTAAATTAAAAAGCTGATCAGCTCAGTGTCCTTAAGCCAGACATCATCTCTGTCTGAACATCAAACGCGCAGATATTGAAATGGCCCAGGATCATAACAGACAAGTCTGTTTCTGATCTCTTCTAGAACCTTCTTATTTGACTGAATGACATTTTCTCAACAGTAGGGAAATTTTAACAATGGCCTGACTCTCTTAAGAATGAGGTGAGCTATTGTCTTCTGTCATGGTCATCCTGCACACCGTTGTAGTTCAGATTTTCTGATGTTTGAAGATATTTGGCCTGAATTTTTGGTGAGGCAAATAAATTGGGCCTAGGACTATTAAATTGCTGGCTCATAGTCACCCAGCTGGCGGTGGGCAGAGGTAGGCTATAAATCTAATTTTGTGATTTCTGCTCAGCTCCATAAAACAGTATAAATATATTTTTTTCTTCATTGGTCTAGCAAGAAGAAATCAAAACCATATCTTTCTTCAGTGTCTTCTAATATTTAATCATAAATAAAACCAAAATGTACTTTGCTTTCACTAGATTCTTTCAGCACTGTTGAAACCTCTATCCTCTCATGAGTTTGCCTTTTAAAACAGAACTATAGTAAATTATACATAACAATAACATAAAATTTACCTTCTTAACAACTTTTAGATTCAGTAGTTTATATATATAGGACTATGCAATCAATTTCTTCTTAGTCTTGGGAAACTAAAACTCTGTACCCACTAAACAGCAACTTTCCATCTGAGCCCAGTCCTGGCATCCACCAATTGTCATTTATTTCTGATGTCTTTATGAGCTGCTTACTCTAAGTACTTCCTTTTTATATTTTTATTTTTTTATTTTAGGGAAGGGCCTACAGTATGTTCAGGATCTCACTACTAGATCAGATTTGTAGTGATCCACCTGTTTACAGCCTCCCAAGAGCTGGGATTTGCAGGTGGATTCCACCATGCACAGTATCAATTGCCATTTCATCGCATCCAGGGGGCAGGGCCAGCATGGCAGGTTTAGGGATTGAACCCCTGGCCCATGTTCCTGCTTGCAGGCACTTTAATTCATTGAGCTATTTGGCCAGCCCTTCTAAGTACTTTCTAAAAGTGAAAAATTAGATGGTACTCACTCTTTTGTCATTGGTTTATTTCACTTTATGAAATATGCCCAAATTTTAGGACATAGGACAGAATTTCCTTCCTTTTTTATAACTGAATATTTCACTAGAAAATACATTGCATGGATATACCACTTGTTGTGAATCCATTCATCCACTGAATGATTGGGCATTTGGCTTACTTCTATCTTGCCTTAATCTTCTTATGAAGTTCCTTACAATTCTGGTTTTTTTTAGGAGTCAACTATGTGATTCTAGTTTCTCTGCATTATTTTGGTATCTCTGCCCCTCCCCATACCCATGTCTACTATAAAGCCTTCAAAATATATTTACCATTATCTGGTAGCTTGGAATTAAATCTTCCAAGAACCTACCTCTCCCTTCTTTAATTGGATGCTGGCCTTGCCCCCAGCGCTCTGTCTTTAGGAAAACCTCTTGTGTCTTATCACTGCATACAACTTTGTGCTCACATGACCTCTCTGGTGTTTCTGCAACCTTTCCTGTTACTAGAATCCATCCTTGCTACCCTTCCCAGGCTTACATCATTACAAAGAATAGACTCACCACATGAACGTTACCCAGGTAAAGAAAGACAATTTCCAAATTCCTGAACACTTGAAATCTGTCCCAATGTACACATGCATTTTGTTTTATGTGAAAGATGAGAACTTCTTTTGAACTTTATTTAATTTTTGAGACCGGGATCTATGATCTATGAGTACTCCAGGCTGGCATTGATATCACTGCACATCCCAGGCTGGGCTTGAACTCACAACAATCATCTTGCCTCAGCCTCCTGTGTGTACAGGCATGGCTCACCACACCCAGCTACGTTTCGGGCTTTAAAATTCAGCCTTCAAGTGCAGCGGCTGGGGTTCAATCCCCAGCATGGCATGCCGGCCCCACCCCAGACAGTAATTTCGACTGGCTATGGTGGCATGAGCCTGTAATCCCAGCACTTGGGAAGCTGAAAACAGGAGAATCACCACAAGTCTGATCTACATAGTGAGATCCTGTAGACCCTGTACACCTTGTAGATCCTGTCCTAAATATAGAAGAAAAAAATAATGAAATAGAAAAAATTCAACCTTCAATAAGAAAATGAAACAAAAGAATGGAAAGGATGTTATAATTTAAAGAACTATGGTGTTATTTCTTTAATGAAGCAACTATTCTTCACACTTCAGCTTTATTTAGGATTTATTTAGGCTGTTGCTCCTCCTTTTTCTTTTTTGCAAAAAGTAGCTTACAGGCAGCTCCGTTAAGCCTGACTTTTCCCACCCAATTCTAGCCAGGCACTTTTTCTTGTCCTGCAGATGACAGTACATAATTAATATACTTTCCTTTTAAAACTCTTTTCATTGCTGTTTCATCTTCTCAGCTTTATTTTTTACTGTTCTTTTCCCTATTCTATTGGGACAATTGCAAACTTGCCCCCACGTGAGGTCTTATTAGTGTTCCTCTAGTCCATCATCATCTATAACTTCAACCTCCATGGAAGGCTCTTTTAGATCTTTCCTCCTCTACCCAAGACAAGACACTCAGGAACTCCTGGGTGAAGTTTTCTGTCCTTCCTTTAGATTTTGGTGAAATCTCAAAGCAAAATAGTTGATAGTCAAAGATTATTAAAAAAAAGTAAGAGTGCTCAATGTTGTTGTTTTTTGAGATAAACAAATGTGCTTTCTTATAACTTAAGTGTATTTGATGTTTGCCTGTAAAGCCTGAAGCTTTCTACATAGTCAGTAAAAATTCATGTCTTGGTTAATCTCATATAAAGTAAGCTAAACTTCCAGAAAGTTCAATCTGGCCATACTCAGTTCTACAAAGAGGGCTATGTGAGAGAACTTGCTTTGCATTGATTGTGAAGAATAATAATCTCCTTGTGAACTCTCTGCATGTTGCTTATTTAAGCCCAGACTTTCAAGCATGTTTAGTGCATGAGTAAAAATGAGTATAAACAGTTATTTTGAACAAGAATCTGTAAATTTCTCTTGTTTTTAAAAAAGCAACAGATGTCAAATATCTAATACTTCAGCTTCAATAAAACATGATAGATT